>JAOWAN010000043.1:6331376-6342924 GCA_028566635.1 Lobelia cardinalis
CCCCCCACCCCCCCCCCAAAAAAAAAAACAACCACCACTCTTGCACCCACCACTCACAACGGCAGGACCACCAATTGCCACATGAATGAAGACTTGGTGATTTAGGAGGGAGGTTAAAAAAGTGGTGGTTATGAATGAAGTTAGGGAAGTGTGGTGTTTGATTCCATGTTTGAGCATTTTGCGGATTGCAGGATAATGAGTAATAGATGGCCGAAATGAAAATAAAAATAAAAATAGGAGCTGGAAACGAATTTAGTTTGCAGCAGAAGTCACCGAGGACAAAGACTAAAAAACTTGCAGAAAAAAATTGAAGTATGCAGGGGAAAAGAAGGAACCCACAATCTGTTTCCTAAGGCTGGAGTAGATCAACTTTCTTCAAGCAAGAAAAAGGTCAAAGAATTTATTAGAAATTGTAGTAGAAAAGGGAGAAAGGGATAGTGAAAAATTAAGCATGCAAATGATAAATGTAGCATAGAAAGCCGAAATTTCATTGCATTCATCGCAAATTTCAGCTTATTTTTCTGGTCCGTCTAGCTTATAAATCATTGTATTCATCACACCCTCACATTTAAGACTGCCCATTGAAGTATACAGCGCACAGATAATCAATTCTGATTATGCTCCATGATTGGGGCATGAGTCCCCTCATGAATCTCACGTCAATGCGTTATACAACCGTGATAAGTTGATGCAAATGGTCAGAACCTGATGGCAATAACTATGAAACAATCTGCTTCAAAATTTCATTTACGTTGTAGATTTCCAAAGGGCTGGATTGGATACGTTAAATTTGGTTGCTTCATTTATGGATTATGCATTGAGCCATAAAAAGCCAGTGCTGCTCAGTTTGATAAAACCTAAAGAGATCCAGCTTTTATAGAGGTGTTTCACTAGCTATGCTTGGTAGACTGGAACACTTTTGACATATTTTATTATTCAGAATAAAGATGGGAATGGTTGGAATGATGATGATTGGCCTACCACTTTTGTGGAGAAGTACAATTTTCCACCTGCTTCCAACTATTCATGTCTAGTAAAGACTCTACACACACACACACACACACTTTAACTTTCATCCTTCATCCGACATACTTCCTATCTTCCTTATTGTTGAAAATTCCAACCACACGAGTGGTTCCTCCTAGTTTTATGCTAGCTCCAATTATTATTATTATTTTTAATCTTGGTTATATTTTTTCTCCAATTCAGTATTAAGGGTCCAGCTAATGTGTGCCTTGACTCTTGAAACGGCTGCTTGAAGATTATATTTTGCGAAAGTATAGAAATTCATTCTAGTAGTTGGAAAGCTAAATTATAGGATCTGAACATGTTATTAATGACTCTTGTTAGCATTTCCTTTTACATTAGCTGTAGTGTTGCGGAGTGATTGTGTTCATCCTGTAGTCTAAGTTGCACATTATTTGTCCATGGGATGAGAATAATGCTAAGAAATTAGCTTAAGTGAGGAAATGGAGAAATTATTCGGTAGGTCTGTCACACCACGCCATTATGCTGATGTTGGTGTGAGACACCTATGAGATCTCAACACTTGAGTCCTGGATGTGAGTTGTCCATAACTACTCCTAAAATATGGGAGTTGGTTTTGTTTGATTGGTTGATATCTACTTGTATCAGATGATCAATGGAACGTAGCACCACATCAGCCTGATGGCGTGATATGACAGTCCCACTTAATAATTTTCCTTGGAAATGAGTAATTTACCTAGTGAAACAGAATTTGTAAATTCATAGTTCTGCGCTTTACTTTGTCTTCCTTTGATATTTAGCTAACGCACCTCAACCTCTACTCGAAAGGGTAAGTATCACGTCTTGTGAAGCTAATGTGACAATTATCTAAGTGTATGGTAATATAAACAATTATGCGTTGGTATAAAGAAGTAAAAGTTCCGACAAGCTCCTTAAGAAAACTTCTAATCATTTTCTAAGAGGCTTTGTCTGGATTCTCAGCTACCAGAGAATATTTAAAAGGGAGATCTCATGTTTGCATGATGAAAAAGTAGTGAAGAATATTACTCTTGCAATGACTTGGTGCAACGGCTGCAGTGGTTACAAGGTATATATGCACCTAAATAATTATGTATTTCCGATGTCATTTATATTATTTTACTGATCATATGATACAATTATCTGTCACATTCAGAAAAAAATGTATTCAGCATTTTCCTTGGTACGACTGTGTTTCAGTTAAACACATGATGCATTTGTGTGCGTATTTTGTCTCCATTAAAACATTCTTCATTTCGTATGTTTGGTTAATGCTCGCAAGGTCGGCTGGAAAATACCTTACGCATGTCGTATTAATTGAAATACATGGAAGAAGATTGACTCATTTTTCTGAAACTATCAAATAAGATAAATTTTTTTCAGAAAATCATTTCCGGTGAAACGAATATAACCAGAGCACAAGAATCTGTTTAGCTTAATCAACTGTTTAGTGGATGGATTTATTGATTGTCTCTCTTAAACAAGTCTGACAACAAAGATATGTCCCAAGTCTTGAAAGGTTTAAGTTAAAGTTGTTTGTCTAGATTAATGACATAGTTCCTTGAATTACATACTAAAGTCAACTTTTTCCCTATTTTTATTAGATAAAACAGACGCAACAGCACAAACTGCTATCAGTTTAGAGTTGGTAATATTCTATACCCCCCATTGTCTGCCACTGTCACCTCTTTCCTTGAACAAACTAGTTGGCACTGTTCTTACATTCCTCAACCATGTCTGCTCCAATAACTATCTAAAAGCTTTCTCTGCAAACTGCTGCAGAAGAAGAACACTCTGATCACTGATTCATTTCCCATTTTTGTCTGACAACCAAATATGTTGAGTTCTTGGAAGCAAAAGTGTTTACTACTCAGTCTTCTTGCTTTCATTGTTCTGTCGGAGGCGTCGAGACTGCCTAAGGAAAGTTGGGAGCAAATGCTGCCTAAGAAGCTCCCGATTCCTTATTCAGCCCCCTCCAAGGGCACAAATTCTATAGCTACATCTTCTTCAACAGCAGTAGAGACCGAGAGGGCCCACCCTTCGTCGGACGGAAATGTCTAGTTTGATTTCGCTAGATGGGTAGTCTTACGTCCGGTGCCACTGTTGATATTGTAGAGAGGTCAAATCTTGAATTGCAACAATGGAAAGAAAAGTTGCAGATTTTTGTAAAGTTATCTTCGTACAATTACCAGTTTTGGTCTACTTTCATCGACCAAGATGAATTTATCGTTGCTGATCCATGGTGAGAAACTACATGAACCAGGATTGACCCTCAGAGGTAGCGTAATAATCCCAAAATAGATCCGTTCCATGTAATTTTCACTAGAATTAGCTGTTGTAATTAGCTTTTTTTTCCTCCCAAAGAGATTTCACAGATCTAACTAGAGCCAAAGCTCTTTATGTAAGTATCTTTTATGTCACGGTATGAACAATTGAGAAATTAATCATTGCTCGTATTTCTAGAGTTCATGTTGATTAACTTGATTTGATAAAACGTGAATCGTCGAATACCATTCATAATGAAATGACAACAAAGATTGCGCTGAAACGCAGCTGGATCATCTGTGGAGATATCTGCCTTTCCTCGGGATAACGAAACTCTACGACATTAATCAATTGCTGTTGTAGAAGTTGTGAATGTTTGCAGATTACGTGTTTCGCGCCACAATCAACCAAAATTAAAGATATCTCAATCAATTGTATACATAAGTGTAAGTTTAGTTTTCTCTGATCTTGATGACCCTCGTTTGCGGATTCTGCAATGAAGTGAGAAAGGTACTGAGAAGAGTAAACAAAGATTGTGCCGGCATTGATGTTGATATACTTGTCATATTTTGTATGATAACAGAGACCCTCCTTAGAAAATTGGTTTAGTTTTGACCTGAGAAGACTATTTAGAGTTGGGCATGGTTGGAATAGCATTTCCAGGAAGAATATTCCTACTACTGATGTATATGAGTTTATGAATCTGGGTCAAGATAGTCATTCAGTCTTTATAAAAGAGCAGCAGTGTCTACATTCTTTAAACATCTACAAAGCCCCAGAGAGAGAGAGAGAGAGAGAGAGAGAGAGAGAGAGAGAGAGAGGGAGAGGGAAGTTGTATGCAAGTGAGGATGATGAAATCAATGGGTTACCATGAATTGCTAGCAAACCTCACCATCCTAGGATCAATTTTAGCAGCTGCGTCTCAGCTCACTAGGCCAGGCTGCCAAGCGAAATGCGGCAACATCAGCATTCCCTACCCTTTCGGCACAACCCCCCGATGCTACCCTGACGAATCCTTCTTCATCAACTGTACAACCAATATGGCAAACACGGCTACGCCCCTCCTCTCGGGAGGCAGCAATATTCGAGCACTTAACATATCAGTTGATGGTGAAATACGAATTGCGGCCTGTGTCAAGCTCCTGTTACGACCCTCGATCAAGATCAAACACCCGAAGAAACCAAAGATTGGCCTTGTCAAGCTCATTTACCATCTCTGCTACATGGAACAAGCTGACTGTGGTCGGGTGTAACGTTTCGGCAATAGCAGGAGACTCTGAGGGTGGAAACTATGCCGCAGGATGCAGATCCTTGTGCGACAGGTCGCTTAAGGGTGTCACAAACGGTTTGCGTTCGGGTATAGGCTGCTGCCAAACATCTGTGCCAGCAGGAGTGAAGAGTTATCTTGTAACTATTTCACGATTGACTGATGACACTAATCTCCTAGATTTCGACCCCGTGGGTTTGCATTTGTTTCCGAAGAAAACGCTTATGAGTTTTCGTCTTTGGACCTCAAAGATTTACAGGGGGTGGATAGTTTCCCAGTGGTGCTGGATTGGGCAGTCGGCGATGTGACATGCCAGGAAGCTCAGCTTAACCAATTGAGCTATGCTTGTCGATCACCTATATGCGAATGTGTTAATTCAACCATTGGACTAGGTTACCGCTGCAGCTGCCGACAAGGCTTTCAAGGAAATCCCTATTTATCCGATGGCTGCCATGGTAACAAATCAATGAGGTTACAAGTAATTAGTCGGAATTACAAGCATGACATCTTACAGCTATTCATAACAATCTGAATGTTTTTGTTTGCAGATATTGATGAATGTAAAGATTCAAACCCGTGCACTAACAGATGTAAAAAAATTTCTGGGCGGAGTTTCTTGTTCTTGCCCAGATGGATACAAGGGAGATGGAATGAAAAACGGCACGGGGTGCACTCGACACAAGGCATCTTCCACCTTTTTTCAAGCTGCCTTAGGTAAAACGTACATCAATTCCATCCCATATTATTTGATTATATCAATATACACGAAAACAGTATATAGTGCTAATTTGGTAGGATTTGATACTCGTACGGGATGGTTGTGAATAAGCAGGAGCAAGCTCATCCCTCCTTGTTCTAGTAGTGGCAAGTTCGTGGATATATTCAGTGATGAGGAAGAGAAAGATGATGAGGATTCGAGAAAAATTTTTTGAACAAAATGGGGGATTCATATTAAAGCAACAAATCTTAAAGCATGAAGGAGCTTCTCAGGCTGCAAGAATCTTTACGCTGGAGGATCTCAAAAAGGCTACGAATAACTACGACGAAAGTAGAATCATTGGTCAAGGAGGTTTCGGAACAGTTTATAAAGGAGTGATATATAACAAAGAGGTTGTCATTAAGAAGTCCAAAATAAGTGACCAAAGTCAGATTGAGCAATTCATCAACGAAGTAGTCGTTCTTTCTCAAATCAATCATCGAAATGTGGTAAAACTGTTGGGGTGTTGCTTAGAAAACGAAGTCCCTTTGCTAGTCTATGAATTTATCTCCAATGGGACACTTTCAGAGCATCTTCACGATATTAAACATGGTGATCAATCCTGCTCCACACTTTCTTGGGAAATGCGTTTGAAGATTGCTGTGGAGACTGCAGAAGCGATTGCCTACTTGCACTCTGCAACATCAATGCCTATCATTCATCGAGATATTAAGAGTACCAACATATTACTAGACCAGAACTACACCGCAAAAGTATCTGATTTTGGAGCTTCAAAATTGGTGCCTCTAGACCATACTCAATTAACTACATTGGTACAAGGCACTTTCGGCTACTTGGATCCGGAGTACTTCCAGTCCAGTCAATTGACAGAGAAAAGTGATGTTTATAGCTTTGGGGTAGTCCTCGCTGAACTACTGACGGGCAAGAAAGCCCTAAGCTTTGACCGACCCGAGAAGGATAGGAACCTTGCTATGCTTTTTGTAAACGGCGTGAATGAGGATTGCTTGATTGATGTTGTTGATAATGTTTTAGTGAAGGAGGGAAATAATTACGAGCAGATGAAAGAAGTCGCTTTGGTGGCTAAAAAGTGCTTGAGAGTGGAGGGAAAGACAAGGCCTAGCATGAAGGAAGTTGCAAGGGAGCTAGATGGATTGAAATCGATAATGGAGAGGCATGATCAGTAGGTAGAGATATAATATAAACTTAGAGACACTGAAGAGACAGATAATCTGCTTACTCAAAATGCGCCTTCTGGTGCTTACAGTGGGTTCATTGATATGCAATGGTCATTATTTCACTACAGAAATGTAAAAAAATCTTGAGTTCAGACTACTCGCACTTCTTGGCTTGAAGGCATTCATCAGTCATCATAAATACACAAATCTTGAGTTTTCTAATATTTAACGACCACTTTCCAAAGGGAACACAATCTGTGCCTTCATGCTATCGTACCCAGACTCACTCTAACTATTGGCCTCGTGCCCATAATCACTAGAATTCTGACCCAGCAAATACTTGTTCTCTTCAGAATAAAGATCAATATTTTCCCATGGATGCTTCTCTATCATTGATTTCATTACACCCTCCAATTCCATCGCCACCTCCTTCATGGTGGGCCGCTCCTCCCCTTTTATCCTCAAAAACGGCATTGCAAGTTTAGCAACATCCATGACCTCATCACGACTATTTTCTTCAATGACTATGCGACTATTAGCAAGTTCAAACAAGCGACTCTCTTCCATTGAATTAAGAAAACACACTGCTAAGCTCCTCTCCTTCTCCGGTCTTTCAAAGCAAAGTGCTTTCTTACCAGTTAATAACTCCACAAGAACTACTCCAAAGCTATAAACATCACTCTTCTTCGTCAATTGACTCGTGTGGAAGTATTCTGGATCCATGTAACCTATAGTTCCTTGTACCAGTGTGGATAATTCATTTTTATCCTGCGGCATCAACCTGGATGCTCCAAAATCAGACACTTTTGCAGTGTAATTATCGTCTAAAAGGATGTTCATGGGCTTCATATCTCTATGGATGATAGGAGTATTTGCAGCCGAGTGTAAGTATGAGAGGACACCAGCGGATTCTGCAGCTATTTTCACACGGGTTTCCCAAGAAAGCATTGCCGCCTTGAATTTGTCATGAATGTGATCGTGGAGGGTACTATTGCTGATGAATTCGTAGACGAGTAAAGGGACTTGTGTCTCCAAACAACAACCCAAGAGCCTAACACCATTCCGGTGATTGACTTGAGATAGAACAACAACCTCGTTGACGAATTGCTCCACCTGGTCTTCATCCACGACTTTGGACTTCTTGATGGCAACAACTGTTTCATCGAGCAAAATTCCCTTGTAAACTGTGCCAAATCCTCGCTTTCCAATAATTCTACTCTCATCGTAGTTGTTGGTCGCACTCTTAAGCTCCATTTCGCTGAAGACCCTGACCCCTGTATCTTTTGTTCCATGGTGCCCCGAAAGTTTATCCTTTAACACTAAACCTCCATTTCGTTGAAAGAACTTCTCTCTGAGCTGAATGAGCTTTCTCTTCTTAAGTCCAAAGTAGAACCAAGCGATACCAAGAAAAATAAGAGTAATACTTCCCGCAGTACCTTCATTTTAAATGGGTTCCAAGAAAACAAAGTTAAGGTAAGAAGATTGTGAATTATTATTTTGGGAAGAACAAATAATAAAGGTGATGTTGCAAAAAGCTTCAGCAGAGCCTACGCCGGGACGAGTCCTCCTGTCGACGCTGTCTAGCGGTCCCCGAGACTAGCCTGGCGACTTTGGTGGGGGAGATCTGGTGAGACGTGGGATCTCGGAGGATGCGAGATGGTATGATGACTTTGGGGGTCTTTGGGGATGATCTTGGATGGTCTCGGAGACGGTGGATCCGGGGCTCGATTCGTCGTCTTTGGGTGACCTGGATCCTGTCATGATGAGCAAACCGTGAAGCCGAGCCGGGTTTTCACCCAGCTAACGGCCTCCGGCGTGACAGTAAGCGCGGGGCACTGAAAGCTAGAGGGAAAAACCGGGTGTAAACCCAGTGTGTGCATGGCTGCAGGAGCCTAACTCTGGCTGCGGAGCCTATCTCGGTTTTTGGCCGCATGGGCCTCAATATATCTCGTTCTATGGCCTCAAGAGCCTTTCTGGGTGTTATCTTTGCTCATGGCCTCAAGAGCCTCATGGGGAACTGTTTTATCAGGGCCGCGAGGGCCTAATTCCTCCGTCGATCCCGGAGACCGGAACGGTGGGTAGAGAGAATTAAGAGTAGTATTAAGTGTGTGTAAATGAGTGTGTGTGAAAAGCGTACCTTGGGCACCAAGAGATTGGTACCTTTATAGGGGAGGTTGTTAGATGTCGTTGTCTTGGAGTGGAGTGGTGGTCTTCCCGTACTGGGTGCGCCGCGGTCTTCTGACACCTGAGGACAGGTGGTTCCCCCACTAGGGCAAAGGGGTATGTTGACATTCCGCCCGTGAAGGGGTGATGGGAACTGAGCCCTGTGTAGTGTTTGTGGGATTACATGTCTCGCCGAGTGATCTCGTATCTCGTCTAAGCGACGTCATCTTGATCTCGTTGGTTGGTTCTGCCGGGGTGGACGGGGTCCTCCGAGGTCGGTGGGTACTTTGCCGAGGCAGGGACACTTTTTCCTCTTCAAAAAGTTCTCTGATTTATTCCGAGGATATTTATGTCTGAGGTAGAAATCATTAGTCAATTCCCTCGGTGGATTCTGGAAGCCTTGACTTAACTGGAGGCTCGATGTGTGATGTCTCCGTTAGTGGCATGTATGCGCCTTAGAGTGTCTTCGGGATGTCTGGCCTTTGTCTAGCCTTTCTAGCTGTTGCAGCTTCTAAGATCTTTCTGAACCTTTACATCCTTTCATGTTTGTGCCAAGGGGCTGTGATGAGATGCCTGTGCTTATTAGTTGTGGTGAGATATCTATGTCGAGTCCGTCGTTGACCATTGGGGTGGAAGTCCCCGACTGAGCCATGACTGTTACAGCGAGATTGGAGTCCATCGTTGACCATTGGAGCGGAAGGCCCCAACTGAGCCGGGACTTGTTTCGCCGAGATTAAAGTTCGTCGTGTGCTATCGGGGCGTTAGTACCCCGACCGAGCCCGGACTGTTAGGCGAGATCCATCGTGTGCTTATTGGGACGTTAGTACCCCAATCGAGCCCGGATCTGTTTCGCCGAGTTTAAAGTCCATCGTGTGCTATTGGGGCGTTAGTACCCCGATCGAGCCTGGACTGTTAGGCGAGATCCATCGTTGACCATTGGGGCGAAGGACCACCGGCTGAGCCCGAACCTGTTTTGCCGAGATTGAATCCATCGTTAACCATTGGGGCAGAGGGCCCCAACTGAGCCCGGACTGTTTTGGCAAGGTTCATCGTTAACCACCGGGGTGCGAGGCTGCCAACTGAGCCCGAACCTATGTGCCGAGATTGGTACGAGATGACTTGGGCATCTTGATTTGAAGTTGTCACGTTCATTATCTCCGCGGTCTGTATGTGCCTTGGAGACGTCTCTGGGAAGAAGGGACTTCTTCGGGGCCTGCTCTTTGTGCCTTTTGAGGCCTATGATGGGAAACACGGAAGACGTGCCGCAGCTTCCATCTTCTGATAGGACTGTACCGTCCCCTAAAAACCCTTCGAGTGGGGGGGATTTCAAAGGCTAACTCAGCTTTGGGGAGAGAGAGGGAGAGTCATTATTGTGGAAGACTTCTTGAGTTTTTTTTTTTTTTGAAGTTGACATCTTGCCTTCCTTTTGTATCCTTTTGTGAAGTGGTTGGAGGCCGAGGTTGTCACGTTGTCGGACAGGGCCTTTAAACTTAAAGAATATCGTCGAGAGAATGAGGTATTGACATATTGTAATGCCGTGCTGAAGAAGGACATAGCCAATCTCATAGAAAGATTGGCCCAGAGGGAAGCCACTAAGGAAAGGTCGCGTCGTGGCCCCGTTCTAGTGGGGGGCAAAGCCTCTGATGTTAAGTGGAAAGTCATCTCCATGTGTTGAGGATGGCTGTTTCTGCCGGGATGAATGGGACTTGGCAGGTCTCTATTCTGAGGTGCCTCATCCAAGCCATAGTGTTGTTCCCTTTTCGCCAGAGGAATTAGGGAGGATTTTCGGTGCGGGATCCCGATTGGGTGCCTCCCAAGATACTTCCCCACAATCTTCCATTCCTGAAGAGGGTCATCGCCGAAGGGGGAAGGATTGAAAAACGAGATAATGAGTGGTTGCTGCTTTCGCCCCCAAACTCTCAGGGGGAGGATGATGGAGGGAACTCTAATTCTGCCGTGGCATCGGGGAGTGGCGATACTGCCTCAGAGACTGTTGAGGAGATCCGGGACGAGGCGGATCCGATCTTTGCGAATTCTCGTAACCGGGCATGTGAAAGCCCTTGCCCCTCTTCTTGGGGTTGTAATAGACATGTTGCTTTGATTATTACTTTGGCCTCTGTATGGCCTCTCTTTTATTTTTGGGAACTTGATGGGAACTTTTTCTGAATGGCCTCTGGTTGGCCTCTCTTTTGCTTTTGTAAACTTGGGAACATTCTCTGGGTGGCCTCTGGATGGTCTCTCTTTTGCTTTTGTAAACTTGGGAACATTCTCTGGGTGGCCTCTGGATGGCCTCTCTTTTGCTTTTGATGAGAACTTGTTAGTTTGGTGGGAACTTGGTGGAACCTCGTGCTCGGATATTTTGATTCTCGCTTTACTTCGGCTTGTCGTGTTTGGGAACTTCGCATTTCTTGACTTAGGTCTACTCTTGACCGTGGAGTCTCGTTGCTTCAATCTTTTGCTTTGCTCGACTGGTGAGCCTACTCTTGGATTCTGAGTCTGGCATGCTTCGATTTTTACTTTTGCTTGGCTTGACTGCTGAGCCTCGGACTTGTTCGTTTCACTTGACTGTTTTGGTCTACTCTTGACCATTGAGTCTCGTCTTCATCTGTTTAACTCGACTGCTTTGGTCTACTCTTGAACATAATGTCTCGTCTTTATTTTGTTTCTTCAATCTTCTGCTTGCTTATCCTGACTGCTGAGCCTACTCTTGGCTGCTGAGTCTGGGACTTGGCTACTTTGGTCTACTCTTGACCATTGCGTCTCGCCTTTTCTTCAATCTTTTTGTTTGCTTATCTTGACTGCTGAGCCTACTCTTGGCTGCTGAGTCTTGCATGTTTGAATTTTTTGTGCTTCCAAGCTTGGGGCCGAAATCGTGACTTTCATAGTGCGAGAACTTTTAGTTCCCTGTTCTCCCCGAGATCGTGGTCTCGTCTCTCCGGGATGATGCCGCGATCT
>JAOWAN010000043.1:6363946-6381006 GCA_028566635.1 Lobelia cardinalis
GTCAGTCGCTGTATAGCGACTGACTTGTCAGTCGCTATTCAGTCAGTCGCTATTTGGCTGTTTTCTAGTAGTGTCCTTTCAAGCCATACACATATCGATACCATTTGCCTTATAGAGCTTCCCAGAGTACTTCGCCGCTATGGTATTCTATTAAGAGGACATCTACTCATATTATTGTCCTATCTTCTTACTCAGCCTATGGTATATATGAAAATTTTCAAAAGATATTAGTTCAATTTTTGAGGCATTATGCTGTAGTAATTGTACTTATATGCATAAATAAAATAAAATATATTAAATAAAAAACTAAAGTATTCTTAAATGTATAAAAAAGTATGATACCCATAAAAATTTCATAGTATATAATATATATTATATAAATAAAATATAAATACATAATTAAATAAAAATATTAATTAAAAAATAAAAATAAAAATAATATTATTAAAGGCATTAATTATCAAATAAATAATAGGTATTAAAAATTAAAAATAATATGATAATTCACTCATTTTCTATTTATGTATTGATTATCAAATAAATAAAAAGTATTAATTACAAAATAAAAAAATTAATTAAAACTATCAAATTATATTATTACTTAATTAAAATACATAATTAAATTATACATTAATTATAAAAAAGGTCAAGACTTGTGCAATCTTTTTCTTTAACGTAATTTAGGCCCCCAGGTTTAAAAGTTCACAATTTAGGCGCTGATATTACAATTTTGTTGCATAATATGTTCTTTTCGAACGGAATTCGTCAAAAATTAATGGAAAGGGACTGCAATAAAATCATAACATCAGAGACTAAATTGCAAAATTTTAAACCTAAAGGCCTAAATTAAAATTTACGATAAATATTAAAGCCTAAAATACAATAAACCTTTTTTCAAATTGAAGCTTGTGCTTTGCCTTATCTTTTTTTTTTTTTTTTGTTGCTCTGCCATTATGATGCTTATCTTATTAGAAAGTATGTACTAACAAGTAACAAGCGGTGGGTATATCCGGCGCTTAAGCGTTCGGTGTTAGAAACGTTCTTTTTTTTTTTTCGAATATATATAAAGACTATAAATTAAATATATAACATGAATATAAAATGCACATAAGTTATATCATTATCATGTTCATAATTATTATGTGCATTCCATATTTATATTATGTATATAATTTATAATCTTTATGTATATTTGGAGAAAAAATGAACACTCCTTACATCGAGCGCCTAAATGCTCGTATAATTTGTTACTAGCAAGTGCTTTAGATATTTATGAATAATATAAAAGTATAAATAATTCATATTATATATTTGTCGATTTTTACATTTATTAAAAAAATTTACTTTTAGATTATAACATGTGTCTTAAATGTTAGCATTTCCTCGTTTAATTTTCACTTCCATTGTTTCACAATAAATGACATTTTAAATTTGTGCACATTTATTAAGGAGTAATATATATTGACAAATTCACTATTATTAAATAATATTTTTTTATTAATGATAAAATAGATAAATATAATGAACAATTATGAGTAATTGAAAAAATATGAACATAAATTATGAAAATATAATTAAAAATGTCTAAAATCCAAAAAAATATTTTTTGGGGATTTTTATTTTATTTTTTTACAAAAAAGTCATTTATTACTTATTTATTACGGGACGGAGGGATAATAATCCAAACGGGAGTGAACTGCGAAGGAGCGTGATAATACTGGTCGGCTACTACAGTCGGGGCCCAAATGGATTTTTACGATTCCGACGCGGAGGAAGTCACCGCGGCAGCGGCAGCGGCGATGATGAAATGCGTGTCGTGCAGGGACTCATACGGGTCACACGACGCGGGCACCTGCAGAGAGTGTTACGAGGAGGCCAGCGAGACTGAGGAGGAGTTGAAGAGGGAGATTGAGGACCTCAAGTCCAAGGTCTCCTTCCTCCGATTCTGGGCCCCACTCGACCCTTACCACCACCGATCCCCCACTCCTTGCTTCACCGACGTCGTCTTGGTTGCCTCCTCCGACGAGTCCGGTAAACCCGCCGCCAACCCCGTCCCCGTCCCGGCTCACCGCGCCGTTTTGGTCAGTACCCACTTTTCCTAATCACAATTAGTTTATCAATCTAATGGGTTGTGATTAATCCATTAATGTTATCAAGATTATTAGTATTAGTATTATTTTATTTTTGCAATAGCTCTGATAATGTTGGTGCTCATTTGATGCCCAGCAAGGATAAATTTGATTTGATGCTATTTTTAGCTGGAATAAAATTTATGAGGTATGACAGTACAAATTCATAGCAGTAAGGAATTTCGATTGCTGCGTGCCTAATTAGAACTTGTTTGTGTTTCGATCAGTTTTGGCTATGTTTGCCACTCTGTGTGGTCGGATGCAAGATCCAAAGCAGCAAGTATGAGACAACGAAAAGGAGAAAGCCCCTAGCAAGCAGACTTGGGATCTCTCAGAAGTTTAGACTTGCATTACACCGTTTGAATATAACATTATTTCGGAAACACATCCATATCTTGCTTAAGTTTAATTTGATGTGTCCAATGTAGGTTCTAGGATTCTTGACCCTAGTGGGACTTGGCTTCTACTTAGAAAATGATTGCTTCGACCAAAATACCTTCAGAAACTTACTAAACCATACTTGACATGTTGGAACAAGAAGAAAAAATCTGAAATAGACTCATTTTAGCATGCAGGTGGATCATTTACTCTTTACCCCCTTGTTAAAGTTCATCGCAAACTCATGAGCAATAAAGTGCAAAGACATTGTAATTTGGGATGAGAGAAATTGGATGTAGCTGGAATACTGTAGGAGTAAAGCAGAAAACTGAAGGATATTTCTTTGACTTTTCTTTAGAATATAAAAGTATTTTTTTTCCAAGAACATCAAAGAGAAATGGCAGATCTTTTCTGCACTACTTAAGATAGAAGAAAAAAAAGAGTTGATGTATGACTTACGCCCCAAAAATGAGTTATATATTTACGGTAAAAATTTCCAGTTTCTTTGTAGTGTATGAGCCATGATTTCTTAATGCAGGATTTGTGAAGGATGTTTAATGTCTGTGCCAAAGAGAGAGAGAGAGAGAGAGAGAGAGAGAGAGAGAGAGAGAGAGAGAGAGAGAGAGAGAGAGAGAGAGAGAGAGAGAGGGATAACTTTTACTAATGAATGCAGCACTGGTGTTTATCCGTGCTATTTTACTGTGACAAAAACTGGTATTGATTTGACATCAATGTCCTAGTTATATCCTTGATCCTGACAAAATATTGCCTTCACACATTCAGCGGCTACAATAGCCCAACCCGAGAGCGGACTCTAACCTCCCCCAAGCTAGGGGAAGGTCCTTCTCTTTTTTGAGCTGTAATTAATTATTTGAGTTATTGGAAATTCCTTTCCATTGAATACAGAAGGGGAAAAATTAAGCTCTTTTTCGATTTAGTCATTTCCTTCTTAACATTTAATTTTATTCCTTTTCGTTTGGTGAACAGGCTAGCCGTTCTCCAGTGTTTAGAGCCATGCTTGAAAATGAGATGGAGGAAAGTCTGAGTGGCACAATCAAGATAGGTGATGTGTCATATGATGCACTTCGCGCCTTTGTGAACTATATGTACACTGCAGAAGCATGCCTTGATGAGCAAATTGGGTGTGAGCTTCTCGTGTTGGCTGAGAAATACCAAGTGAAGCATCTTAAAAGCTATTGTGAAAAGTTCTTGATTTCGAAATTGAACTGGGAGAACTCACTCATGAGCTTTGCCTTTGCTCACCAGCAAAATGCTAAAACCTTACTTGATGCTGCCTTATCATTAATATTGGACAACATGAATAAGCTGAGTAAGCGGGATGAGTATTTGGAACTCGTGGAAAAGGATCCTCGGCTTGTGGTTGAAATCTATGAAGCATATCTCTCCAAACAGGATAATACCGCTGCACATAAAGAATCTTCCACAAAGACCTAGCGAAGTATGCACTGTTCTATTTTCCTCACAATCCTCCAAGTGAGTATACTGGTTTTGTCTGATTTGGTCATTTTATTTTCCATTGTTACATGGTGAAGCGCACAGTTTGGATTTTAGTTATTCTCTGGACAGTTCATCATCAGAGATAATGTCTTGTAGGGGTTACGTTTTTTCTCTTGGCTCGTCGTGTTAGAACAGTGAAGTGGTTTTTGAGAGGTGGTTTAGTGTGAATATGTTGGAGTTTAGACATGTATTTTTGTCTTTTGGCTCCAATTGCCGCTGTATTATATCAAATCTGAACGTTAATAGGAATAATAGCAGAAATAGTCACAGGTTGATAACTCTTGTGTATCTAATGTCGTTTTATTTTGTCTCTCAAACGAACCCCTACTCTATCAGTTGACAAAAACACTACTTTATAATCTGCACATTGACACGATCTTTCTCTGAGACTAAACTTGTTTGACATATTTTAACTTTAGTTGGAAATTCCGTTGTACTGATTTTGAGAGAAAATGAGACCCCTTAATTATTGAAACTAGGAGACTACTGGTGCATCTTCCTTGGCACAGAGCGACTTTTTTGGCATCGCTATGGGGTCTCTTCTTTAGGTAACTTAGGGAAAGTGCCTAATTCTGAGAATCAGCGAGATTGGGCTCTTATTCTTTGTTTTGTTTGTTTGTTTGTTTGTTTTTTTTTTTTTTGTTGTCAATCTATAGCTGCATTTTGCCTCCTTTTGTTATGATCCATAAAGAGAATCTGATGGGATCAATCCTTTAAAATTGTACTTTTTCTTCATTTATTCACTTTAAATCGCACGAAAATTATGTGTATGGTGTGATATGTAACAGTTCTGACATGTTTTGGGATAAGAAAAGAAAACTGTGAAAAAATATTCTTGTAATTCTAGGTATGAAGACTAGTACAGGTAACAGGACGAATAAAAATGAAAAATACTGGACAGAGTTATTTTTATTGATCGAAAAGAAACACTCAAAGTTTTAAAGAAAATGCTTTCAAAAAATGCGAGTTTGTTTGTTGCTCATCTCCACAATGATGCTTATATATCCTTCTTTCTCTTTCGTTTCAGCGATTTGCAAGAGGCCACAAATTTGATTTAGAAGTATATGAAACACAACAATGAACAGCCTGATTAACTTTCATGAATTAGAAATCTTAAGCCTTTCTCCACTGTTTTACTATAGTCTATAAATGATTGTCACAAATTATGATACACAAAAACCAAAAGATCAGAAAATTCTTAATAACTTGGCCCTTGTGTAAGAATATACTACCATGACCAAATGACTATATATTATTGTACAAATGTAGAGCTTGGCCAGTCAGCTACAGCTTTCGCTATTTATATTCAGTGGGGTGAAGAATCATCGGGTTTCAACACCATCACAATGGGAAACTTTTCTCACAGTTACAGACGCTTCCCACATTTTAAAAGCTTCATGGCCGAATGGGGACCCTCAATAGTGTCGTAGGGAAAACAAACCCACCCCATAGCTTCTGTTATTTCATGAATTTCGTCAATGACAGATGTCGAGTCGCGAATATAAGCATGCCCACCTGGTCTTAGAATTCGATCCATCTCTAGCATGATGGTTGAGATATTACACCTGTTTTAAGGTACAACTCTGATAGATTTATCATGTGTTCCCAATAACCTGGGATGAGGATAGTATGCGTAAGAAGAATTGCCACAAGTTTTACCTCTTTTGCTCTATGGAGAAGAGACCCTCTGCATTCAACAGGTCATAAGTTCTTGGATAAGTGTCGAATGGCTCACACCTGGATTTACATTTCATGAATTATACATTCAGTACAATGTGAGGATGATTTGATAGTCTACACAACAGGTGCAGTTCAAAAGAACTAAATGGCTTTCAAGCATGATGGTTGAGAGATTATACACCCAACTACCATTGGTGTAGTTCTAATGTAGTATACTTCAATGCAGTTTGCTAGTTCTCTCATGTGGTATACTCCAAGCCACTCTGTAGTAAATGTGGCCTTGTGTAAGTTTTACAACTTCAATGGACCATAACCAGTCAATGTAACACCCTTAACAATAAGAAGATTCTATAACTAACTAATGCAAGGGTAACGATGTAGCAAGAAATGATATAATAAGATTGTCGCTTAGGCTGATCAAGAATGATGTACATACATAATAGCGTCTGAATGTATGTCAGTAGAATCAACATCAGATATTAGAATGAATCACATACCAGTCATGCATAACACCTATGAGTCCGCGGTCATAAATAACAGGCAAGGTATTGGTATCACTAACAGGAACAACATTCATAACCCAGCAATCAACCCCATAATCATGTAATGCTGCTGCATATCTGCCACAAATAGAATTTCCAGTAAATATGTATATGTAAAGAGAAGGATCCTACAAAAAGGAACTTTTTTCAATAAACGAAGATGCAAAAGAATGACATCAAGGTACCCTCCATATCTAGCCCTCATGTCCATCACGTTTCTTATGTTTTGCTCCTTCAGATGGAATACAGAAACATAGCCATCGACAATGTCCTTTAAATATTTTGATTCTGCTCTGTAGATATCCTTCCTAGATTTGTCGGCATCCATTTCAATACTAAGAAGTCTATCTGGTGGGTAATGAAGACGTGCAGGCCATGTAGTAACATTAGCTCCATACCCATTAATGGGTAACCGGGAGATGCAGGCCTTCAGTCCAACATACCTGCAACAAAGCAACACTTTTATTACCAATGCCATACTGCCTATTTCAAATACAATCTTTTCGTTTTGGTCTTTAAAACCTTCCAGAGAACACCGAGTGTTTAGATAGAGAGTAGCATGCACTTAACACCATTAACTACATCTGAAAAGTTTCAGTCCAAATTCCATTCGCAAGCTAAGACTCAAAATTGTTACAAGGACCAGTCTGCATAACTACGAAATAAAGGTATCCAACATATTTTCCCAGTTATTTACATTTGTACATTATAGCTCTGCTTTTACCAGCTAAAAGATACTCTAAGGAGACCTGCAGCATATCAAATTCGAGGATAATTTAAAAAGTATGTGGATTAAATGCTAGCCAGTGTCATGACGGCTCTTGTTAAGAATGCATCTTTAGAAGGATTTATTAACATGTTGGTTATAAGGTAACCAACATTAATGCTCAAAACAAGCCCAGCGTTGACTCCTCCTATGAACAACTTCTTTCAGTAAGCATAATGATAGGTGTTGATCACAGATATTTAAGGATCATGGCTTAATGTTTCTCTGCTGAGTATGCCTCTCATACTTTCTCCATGATGTTTCTCTTTTTACTTGAAAAACTTAATGAAGTTAAGAGTACAATAAATGTACTGAGGAAATTTCAAGCAGACGAATCCTAATGGCAGGTTTCCATGTTAACAAGAGGTTGTCATAGAATTTTGCACAAGCAACTATGAAAAGTTGTCAGAAGTAGCATGTAACAGTTAAGTTTAATCTCAGAATCTGGAAAAAGTAACGATGAGCACTGCAGAATCCATGTATTTTCACTCCACTACTGGGCATTTCAATTAGTCCAGATTAATTTCGTGCAGCGATTTAGATCCCCAGGCAAGTTCAACAGGAAAAGGTCTTAACAACTGGTGATTCTGCATATTCTGAAATGTGAGAATCTACACATCATTACGTACAAGTTAACAGTATGAATGATGTAGAGCATCCCATGGAGGACGGGGTGTGTGAATTAAAGGCGCATCGGTATATTTAGTCCAGGGCCGACTAGCACAGTCTAGTAGGTCACTTCATCAGGGATGCTTTCATGTGACTAAACAGGTTAACAAATCTAGCTGAAAAGTTGATTGTCAAGAATTTTGGTCCAAAATTCCCAGTTCTGGGCACCTACAAGTTGCCATGCTGGGTGGGAAATTACAGAGAGATACTTGACCATCCCCATTTTCCTACCAAAAAGTAAGCATCCTCTATCACGATTACTGTGGTTGAGCTAAAATATTTGAAAATCCATGTAATGCATGATATTCACAAGTAGTTTGAACATTAAAAAGTGTTTTGGACTTGGGATACCAGAAAAAAAGGAGGGCAAATAAATATGCCTAGGGAGTAGAACAAGACGTACCAAACATTGTCTGGATCATCATTTGCATCACAAATTGGAGGTCTTGCCCCCAAATCACGACCAAGATAGCAGCTGTTATTAAGAGGCTTCTGCCATATAGCAATATATCCTTCCTTCTTTACAAGTTCCCAACAGATGCGATTAGTAAGGTCCTTCATTTCTGTGCATAAATAAGGTCAGCGATGAAGAGACACCCCAATTTGATCACATAGGAACAAGGACAAAGGATGAAGGAATATCAATTCAGAAAAAAAGGTACAAATTACGGAAACACAATACTAGATGTACAATTGCACAAAGAATCAATTATGATAAGACAAGCCCGCACACTTGGTATTATATGAAGAGAGCGTGTCGCCATCATGTATACAAACTAACGAGACTTCAACTATGCATCCACTCACATTGAAAGGACTATGTTCATAAAATAATCGAAACAGAAAATAAATTAATATGAACTATAGCATATGTAATTTGAACAACATTGAGCCAAATTCAACTGTCTTCATCCCAATTACTTGGTTGTTGCCAACATGAATCCTTTTCACAATTTATTCAGTTCAAGGCAGGATCATGGAACAGCACCAAGCAATTACCTTTCCATTGTTCTTGAAGATCATCTTCATGTTTATAAACAGGTTGTGCAGCCCAGATGAAGTATCCTCCTGCCCTTAGCATCCGATTCACCTCCAGAAGCAAAATTCCATCTTAGCCACAGCCCAATGGAGAAGAAGAAAATTAGTACTAAGAAAGACAGAGGCCAAGCAACGTGTCGTGTGAACTAAAAGAAACAAGGAACATGCATGAGAAATAACTCGACGGAAAATTTTATGACTAGCATCTTAAAAAGGGAAATGAAACTTGTCCGACTTAATAGTTGATGTGCTTCAGTGAAAGGTCAAACTATGGATGGTATACATAATGTAAAGACTGGCAAGAAGTACAAAAAAACATGCAAGGTTCTATTAACTATAGTTCAATAGAACAACAAAAGAATGTGGCAAGCCAAGGGAAAAGTAGCAAATAAAAACGAGTGTACCATCAAGAGTCCAATTGATTCTACATCTTGAACAATGAATGAAATCAAATGCCTGGCTCGGGTACAATAGACGCCTTGTTGCAAATGCTGCTATCATTGCTGGCACACCACGCTCTAGAGCAAATTGAATCTGATTCTCGTGAACATCTTTTGGTGCTATTGACAGCGTGGTTACATTGCGGCCTAGCAAGAAGGCGCCAAAACTTGCTACTCCACAACCAACATCCAAGGCAACCCGAACGCGTTGGCCAAATGCAATGTCAGGAACCATCTGTCCGAGGAGTCAAACAAGCAATCAAATAATGCATATGCAAAACAAGATACACTGGAAGTTTTAGTGGCAGCTAACCTTCACAATCTGATCCAAGTATTGATCTGCTCCGTGAATAAATTGTGTGCCACCTCCTGGAAATATGAATTTATCATTTTTTCTTGATATCCAATTTTGGCCTCCTTTATCTTCAACCAAACGTGTGTGGGGTACATTATCAAACCATACCTACATCAACACTTCAGAGTTAGTTGGCAGACTGAAGGTTGATTTGTGGACATGGAAACAAGCATCAAATGTCGTCATATACACCTGGTCTGAAGGTTGATTTGGGGACATGAAAACGAGCATCAAATGTCGTCATAGACACCTGGTGTTGGACCAACTAATACAGCCATTTATATTTGGAGTATACATGTATCTAACTAAGCATAGAAATTATAGCTGAATGCAACTTCTTCTAAAAGCTCAAGTAGTTACACACCTTCTTTTCTAAGCATAACCTGATTTGTTATAAATGACCCAAAAGTTGATTATATTTTGTAAACTCAATGCCTTCGCCAAACCAAGGTCCTACTGCATTCTAGAGACTAGTTCGGACGACTAATTTACTTAAATTTTGATGCCCCGCGAATTATAACATAGAAGCAGAAAATTCATTCCACGCAATTGTCAAGCATCAATTAAGTCTAAGCTTACTAACAAGCAGCTCATTTATATATAAGGATACTCGACAGTTCAGAGAAGCTTGAAGAGCCAGCAAAAATACATAGAAACATGAGCTGTAGAAAGTATTGCTGTTTAGAAAAGCAAGCAAAAATGGAGAAGATGAAGAAAGAAGAATGAAGTGCCTACATCACCGTTAAGACTTAAGAGAATGACTCCTCAAATATAGATGGGGCAAAAAATGTCTGGAGAACTTGTGGGTACCGGTATGATAAGTGATGGGCTAAGAGATTGCCTTTACATGCCATGAACCCCTTGGGCAAACAGGAGAGATTGAAAGTCCAGAGCTGAGAGAAGAAAACAGGACAAGATCATTACTGGTTTGCACGATGGACATTATTCTCGTAAATGATGTGACTAGGTATTTGTAGAGGAATGCGATGATGTATTCATGTGCATGAGCACATGATGAACTATGTTAGTGTGTTTAGGTAACCACCTGATTAGTAAGTGCTTGTGCCTGACCATGAGCTCAAACCATGTATCCTATCTGGAGACCGTTACAATTCACTTCCCATTGAGACCAGACGCGGGCCCTTGAAGGGCCCACATGGAAAAGTTGTCATTGCCAATCCAACATCCATAGTGGTCCATTAGTTGTGAACTACATTGAATGCTGAGGCAGCAACGTGAGAGTTCCCATAAAAACCGCGATCTACATTCTACCGCCATTAGCCACCCATTTAAGGTGAAGCGAAAAATTCCCCTCAAGTTCCCTAGGATTATAGGTTAGGCTCCCTTTGATCACGCTTGTTCAATGATAGCAGGATTCCTGATGAGTGTCACCCTGGTGGAAGTATAACCTCACATCCTTTAGTTCACCAAGGGTTTTTGGGCCAATAGGATCAGTTTTTAATCATTTAGCTTAGGCTGCCGGGCAGGACTCATTCGAACCATCTCTTTAGTGCGTGCGGGATGCCTCAACTTCTTACTCAATTCCTTATGAATCGATGCCGTCGGTTTCAATGCTCCGGGCGGGGGAAGCTGCTCCCAATAGAGATGCTTTCGGTCAACCTCCTCTGGAGGCAGTTATGGTCACTTCTGGTCGAATGACCTCTGTCTTTGTTCCTTCAAAGGTAATCCGTTGCTTCATTGTCCCTCTATACAAGCAATAGAGCATGATGCAGGTAGCAACTTTGGACTCCTATATTAGGGTGAATAAACTACTGCCTAGGCCCTAGAGTTCCAATATCCAATGTCTATGTAACTGTGTGGCAAATGGCCAATCCCTGTCTGAGTTTTAACTAGTAAAACTTGCCCCATGCAACCTTTGACGGGTGCTGTGTATATTCCGGGTCTCTAATTTACAGTTTATACTCCTTTTTTATTTGGAATGGTGGTTAGCAATGCAGATTTATCTGAAGCCAAAAAGGATCGGAAAGGAACAAGAAGAAAAAAGGCGAGAGATATAAAAGACCATCTATTTGCTCCCCTGTAATTGCAAACTTGTCAGTTAGATTGAAAGAAAACTTGCAGTAGCATGAACACCAATGCGACAACTTCAAGTATCCCACGGTTTGCAACTGAGGAGAAATAGGAAAATCGTTTATGCTGTTCTCAGTGCTTTCAGCATTTCGTAAAGAGCTAATTTGATGCTCATGACATAATAATATGAGAATCTGACTCCACTCTTCTATCTCAACATAACTCCTACTATCGACATGACTCTATGCACCCATTATTGATCATGTTCTCCGAAAAAGTGCTGCCGCATTAGGTGGTAAAGCATAATTATGTTATAAGGGAAGTCAATCAGCTGTCATTGCTACTTCAGTTCATATATTTGGATCCCACTTGGAATTTCAATGGTTATTAGGTTAGGTGACACCTAGCCCAAGATATAAAGCAGAATGTGGAGTTAATCTTCACTACCATTCCTCCTCTCTCTCTCTCTCTCTCTCTCTCTCTCACAAATTGGTGTGTGTGTGTGTATGAAATTGATCTATTATGTACCCAGTATGAAATTCAAGAAAATTTTTGGTATGATTTTCTCTAAATTCTTTGCTTTCAATTTTGTTTATCCTGTTTTTGGTATGATTTTCTCTTTGATTTATTCTTTAGAATTTGGTTATATTTGGATGTTACTGGATCGGTTTGCTTGTGGGTGGAGGTTTGATTTCAGGAGTGGTGGTAGTGGTGGCATCGTGGTGGTGGTGGTGGTGGTGTGGTCATGTCAGTGGTGGCGTGATGGTGGCAGTGGTGGCAACATGGTGGTTGCTTAGTCTGTTACCAACAACAATCAGACTTTATTTTCATTGTATTGAGGATCAATGATGTCTTTTTCTTTCTACAGGGCAAAAGAGTTCTTTAGATCTTTTTCCCCAAATTTATTGTCCACCTAGGCTTCAACTAAGCGCCACATAGAATTAATTAACAGTCAAACTGGTCAAAATTGAATGAGGGACCAAATGGTGCAGTTTTTTAAAACGTTCAAGAATGGTATGAGACACTTTTGAACGATAGAATATTTTTAAATAAAATAATATAAAATAATTATTTAATAGTAAATTCTTAATTATATTTTTAGGAGGATACAGGTATATAAAAATTTATATTTTGATTGAAAAATTAAAATATAATATTTTTTTTTGTAAATATGTCTGTAATATCATCTGTAAACTTAGTTAGGATCAAACTTTTATAAATTTAGTTATAATATTTATATTAATTATATTTTTAAAATTTTAAATTAAACATTTTCTTATTTTTATACACCGTGCCACGCTAGTTTTGAATACGAACAGAAGTTTAGGACAAAATAAATATCTAAAAATATTTAACGTTAATTATTTGAAAGAAACTTGTTAGAAAGGAATAATGAACCTCCGTCCGGAACGTCCGGAGGAGGGAGTTTCAGAATCTAAACTTTCACCCGGAGAGAGAGAATAAAAATTTGCATTTCTTTTGAAACCGTTAATTTTACGCGGGGGACGATCTTTTCTCGCAAAACCCTAAAGCAGAAGCAGCAAGTGGGCTCTTTCTTCGCCAAGTATCATCCTGGTTCGATTCGATTGGCTTTGCACGCACTCCCATACTTTCCAATTATCCCATCCAATCCACATCTGAGTGGCCGAAAGAAGAAAGCCGCAGACTTTTCAATCAATTCATTCGCTGTTTGTTGTTTTGGCGTCGAGTTCAAGAGTTAGGATTGGGCAATGGCGATGGCAGGATTGTACAGAAGAGTCTTACCATCTCCTCCCGCCATCGATTTTGCTTCCTCTGAAGGAAAGGTCAGCCTCTCCTATCGATTTTAGGGCTTTGACTTTTTTCTTTCTTTCTTCGTCTGCCTTGATTGAGTCGGTATATGCTATTTCATCGATTGTATAGAGATTGGGCAAATTACCTTTTGATCCTCAGAGGCTACTTGATTAGTTGGGAGCAAATTTTGTGAAAACAGTTAGCATTGCCTTTGCGTGATTTAAGCATTCAGGTTTTTAGTGGGGAAATTATATATGGCTGTGTATTTGGAAATTGGAAGGCGGCATTTTTCAAGTTTATGCAAGTTTGATTCTTTAAGCATCCTTGAGTCTAGGTTGTGTGCTTAGGTTGTATTGATGAATTCATGGCATTCCTGTCTTATTTATTCTTGCCCTTGATCTTCGTATGTGTTATGGAACTGCAGCAACTCTTCATGGAGGCCATTCAAGGTGGGACGATGGAAGGCTTTTTTAAGTTGATCTCTTACTTTCAGACACAATCAGAACCTGCATATTGTGGATTAGCCAGCCTCGCCATGGTCTTGAATGCACTTGCAATTGATCCTGGTAGAAAATGGAAAGGTAGCATTTAATGTGTAGTGTATACTGTATAGTAAACTATTGTAAAAGAGAATGCATATTTTGAACTGCTTCAACACAGTTACATGATTTTACAAGAAATGAAAGCTTGTGATTTGAGTTATTAAGTTAGCTGGTTGCCTATGTCAGGAGATTGATGTGATCATTGTATAATGTATACCAAAAACTAATGTGCTGACAGTAGCAAAGCTACATTAATATATGTAAGCTTCTGTCTTGAGTATGAGTAGGAGAAGTTTTATCTACATACTCTTTACTTTAAATGTCCTCCCTGCCCCTCTCAAGATGCTGCATTTGGAATATCTTTCCTCCTCTTCCCCGTCCTCATTGAAATTATGCTTCGAGTTTTCATAATGTTCTAAGTTTGCACCTCTCATGTGTTAAATGATTAGTTGGATAAATTTACGTATTTCTGACGGTCACCCTGCCTGAACGGTGTTTTTCCTAAATTGTTTGGACTTTCAAGGAAAGATTCTAGTTGAACTTCGATTATGTGAAATTTGCTCCCTGGTTTCGCCTATGTCCTAAGCACTTACACTCAATTAGAAACTGTGGTTTTTGTGGTCTGAAGTTTCAGCACACAACTTCACAATATGAGTCAGTAATTTCCATTTTGCAGGACCTTGGAGATGGTTTGATGAATCCATGCTGGACTGCTGTGAACCTCTTGAGAAAGTCAAAGCTAAAGGAATTTCCTTTGGGAAGGTTGTTTGCTTGGCACATTGTGCTGGAGCAAAAGTTGAAGCTTTTCGGACAAACCAAAGCAGCCTTGATGACTTCCGCAAGTTTGTGAGGGCATGCTCTAGTTCTGATGATTGTCATGTGATCTCATCATATAATAGAGAGACTTTTAAGCAGGTGTGTGTCAAGCTTCAGTTATTTTGAATTACTCATTCCAATTACTTTTTGAAAAATGATTTTTTTTTTGATAAAAGAAGAAAAATATCAGAATGTGTAGAATGCACAAAGGAGGACAAACTGGCCTGCGAAAGAAAAGAGAAAAGGAAAAACCAAAAAATAAGAAACAACACCCTACAAGCTCAACATGAATTTACCAAGCACAACTAGTGAATCATTGCTGCCCAAGCTCTACACGTCTGTCAAGGACACCCCACTTAAAGCCACCAATGGCAAGGCCCATAAAGATGCGTGGTGTTGAATCCTTCACTTAAGTACAGAAAAGGATACAACCTTATTATGGAAATCCTCACACTCTCATTTTTCTTATTTTGAAAAATCATCTTTTGATCTCCTTTAGAATGGGCACCTTCTTGTGAAAAGAATAAGGACCATTGGTGTAACCACACTGCTACCTTTTTGATCTGTTAAACAACGAATTGCAGTTCTAAGGGGCACCTTCTTGCCAAACAATTCAGGATTTTATTTTTGGTCTGTGTAACCGTGCTCCATATTCTTTATTCCTATATCTGTTGGAGAGGAAACTAAGAAGTTGATTTGGTCTCACTGAAACTTATCATCTGGAAACCATGATTTAAAGGTAAGGGACAACTTGTGAGCTCTATCATCGAGAATTGCTGTAAAACATGCTGAGGCTTAGTAATGCAAGAATTTTTTGTAATCGGGCATTATCCTTTTCCTTAAGGAGAGGATCAAGTACCTCGCTTCCTTATGGACATTGGCACTGGGTGCTTTTAGTGGGGTGGCAGTGACGGACTTGTGTAGAGGGTGGGCTCCTGTGCTTCTTAGGAGATATTTGTTTTTGACTTATTTCTTCTCTTTTTGCTATCGTTTAGCTTAGATTTTTTCTCTCTTCTTTTTTCTCTTCTCGGAGGCCAGATTGTCCTCCTCCTTTTGTATATTAGTTTCTTGAATCTTTAAAATCTTCTTTTTGCATAAAAAAATAAAATAAAATGCTGAGGCTAGTAATATTATTGTTCTTTTGGCACTGGAGTTTGCCTAGGGGGTTGAAATATCTATTTGCATTTATTTATGATAGTGATAACTGATAGCTCACACCTGTGAATTGGGATAACTGTAGTAGCGGGAAATTCTAATGTGAACTGTGGGAAATTCTAACATCTATGTGGATTACTAAGGCGTTATCATAGGTCTAGTTATTTTTCTTGGTTTAGATTTAGGTTTTATCCATTCTCTATCTTTGATCCGAGCAATTCTCTCTATCTCTCTTATGGTGGGATCACAAATCCAATATTACAACACATGAAAATATGGTTAATATGGTTGTATTTGATCACTAACCTTTTATATCACTCAATATCATTCAATATCACATTCTAATATTTTTAACTTTTCCTCTATTACCCTTATATACCTATACAGTCTCACCAATTAATTCAAACCTTTCACATCACAGACCCTCTCATCTTTTCTCAATTCTCTTCTCACATTCAAACCTTTCACATCCAAGGGCAAAGTAGTCATTTTAGCACAAATCTCATATATACTCATCTAACTTCATCTCATATTTTCAATAGTGTTATATTACACCATATCACACCATATTGGACTCTTGATCCCACCATTAACCTTTTCCCTGCGGACCCTGCCACACATCAAAACCATGTTATAATATCTTTGAAACATTTCGATTTCTCTTACAAGGAACTTATTCATTTGGGAAGCTGATCCTGAATGGGGAACTCCTTTGCAAGTTGCCTCTTCCCTCCTCTTCCACATTGTAGGAGGCCCTCATGGAAGATCTTTTTGCTATACAGACAATCTCCATTTATCTTTATTAGCTTGTTTGTATGCCTTCTCTTTGTTGTTATAGACATGCTTTCTGATCAACTGTTAAGCAAAATCCCTTTAAAATGTTATAATTCATTTTTTAAAATATTCATAATGGGAACTGTTGGGAAATTCTAACATCTATGTGGATAACTAAGGTGTTATCATAGGTCTAGTTCTTTTTCTTGATTTAGATATAGGTTTTATCCATTCTCTATCTTTGATCCCAGCAATTCTCTAAATCTCTCTTAACCTTTTCCCTGCTGTGTCATCAAAACTATGATTTTTCTCACAAAACCATGTTTATACTTTCTCGTCGCCCACCACTCTCTCTCTCTCTCTCTCTCTCTCTCTCTCTCTCTCTCTCCAATTATCCTACTCATCACAAAATTAAAACCAAAACCACAAAAAAAATACTACATAACCTTTTATA
>JAOWAN010000043.1:6425923-6436523 GCA_028566635.1 Lobelia cardinalis
AAAACAATGTACAAAACGTGATGTTTATGCAAATAATATAGAACTCTAATCGCATTATCAAAAAGTTTCAAGCTTTTTCATATTAGAGCATTACATTTTTGATATTAATGTGAATTTTGAAACCATTTGAACATTGAATTGATTATCAAAATTGAGAGTTCGTTTGAATGAGTTTTTTTTTTATATTTAATTTTAGGAAAAACAGCATTTTAGACCCCAATGTTTGACAACTTTGACATTTTGGGCCCCTAGGTTCCAAAGTTGGTGATTTAGACCCTGATGTTGCAAAGTTGCAGCAAACCAGGTCTTTTTACAGTAAATCAGGCCCCAATGTTTGACCACTTTGACATTTTGAGCCCTCAATGTTTGACCACTTTGGCATTTTGGACCCCCAAGTTCCGTCATTTTTGGACGTTTTCCGTACAAAAAGACCTGATTTGCTGCAACTTTGCAACATCAGGGCTCAAATCACCAACTTTGGAACCTGGGGGCCCAAAATGCTAAAATGATCAAACATTAGGACCTAAAATGTCGTTAACCCTTAATTTTATAATAATTAAAGTGAAAAGAATAAAAAATAAATAGATATCAGAAGACAAAGCTTTCATTCATATTTTTCATATATAAGATTACAAATAGTTTAGTAGTTCAATCTTTTCTGTGTTCCTGTGACATACCTACCCTGTAAATAACAAAACTTAACTAAGGAACTCTGTGCCAATGGGAGAAGCAGGAAGAATTCACAACCTAACTGACTAACCTCATTTACAAACATCAGATTCCTCTGAGAGAAAACTTGCAGATTTCTCACTAGGACTGTCAATGGCCAGCAATGACTCTGTCAAGAGATTCCTATTCATTATACCAATCGGTTTGATCATGTCATCGATATCAACCACCTGTAGATATGAAGGGTCAGCAAGTATGGTTCTTCTCTCACTTGTTAGATCACAATTTCCATCAGTTTCTTCATCACTCATATCTACGTCAATATAATCGGAGAATTTTCCATCTTGAGAGAATATATCGTCATCATCCTTGGGACCCAGATTTCCTGGGGAAGCTGCAACATCCTCAGCAACTACCCCAGCATTCCTCCTAGAGCCGAAGTAGCGCCCTCGAGCATTCTTCTGCTGTTGTTCCGTTGACTGTTGTTTCCTTTTCAACCCACTACGTTTCTTGGGGTGATGGAGCTTGCAAGTGGAACCTTGAGGACAGATTCCTGTTGCTTCAAATATGGGGCATACGTAGGTGTGCTTCTTTCGACACTGCAAGTTAGAGATATAATCCATTTGACAAGTGGCAAGATCAGTGAGTTGTGTGCAGGTGATTATGCTCAGCGTGTTTTGGGGGAGGAGGGAGAGTTAGGAGGAAAATGATTAGGGAAAGAAGAATTAAATAACAGCGCAAGGCCTGTAGTTGCACAAGAGAAGCGGTAATTTCCATGAAGGAAAAGCTTAATGCTCGAGAAAAAACACCATTGAGAATGATGGTCATGCAAGTTAAGGCAAGTCAACGCTTTGGCAACTAAAACTAACCAGTTTCCTAAAGAATATATGTAAACCTAATATCAACATGCGAACAGTTGGGTCATCGAGTCAATATCAATACCCCCCCCCCCTCCTGCTCAAATAAAAGCCCCACAATATATAAGAATAAACCAGAAACCGGATTCCAGTGATACCTCATTGCCATCGGCACAGTACCCCTTGAGAAAACCTTCACATGCGGAGGCATTTGTATTCACATTAACATGTCTATAGGGACAATATTCATTGGAGCATAGTCCTGCCAGGAAAAAGGTTTAGAATCTAGCACTTCTGTTATTTCATTAAACACACACCGCGCTATAGACAAAACCTACCTTGCAGGAAGTAAGAACAGTCCTGCATCCTTTCAGGAATAACCTACAAGAGAAATAAAGATATTGAGTAGCTCATTATGCTTGTGAACCACCACTATAGAATTCCTAAACCAGATAAGTAATTCACCTTGTGGGTCAATTTGCAGTTAGGATCAGAGCATGAACCATTTAAAAACTTTGTACATACTGCAATTTTAGATGGATCATGGATGTAAGGGCATTTGCCACCATCCTTGTTACATTTCCCAAACCTTGTGAAAAACTGGCAGTACTTCCTCTTTCTAGCTAAACGCATTCTGGCAGTGTGCAAACTCCATCGGACTTTCTCATTCGCGAATATGCGAGTTCGTTTCTTAGGATCTCTAACCAGCTGATTACCATTACCAATTCGCACATATCTGCCAAATATCAAATCGATCTCCGTTCAATAATCAATCATTAGTCACAAAGAGAAAAGTTATATGTTAAAGTATGGGTTTCCTCTAAATTCGTCCTCTCTAATTTTGATCCTTACATTCAATAGAAATCATCAAGTAAGCTTCAACTAAATACAAATTTGACATATTCAAAATTAGATCCATGTATAAGTACACGTACTCGTCATGACCGATCAGCAGTCTCCTTGGCACATAAGATCTCTTGCCTTCTTTCCCAGGCTGACGAGAAATCGAAGGTTCCTCATCTGCATGGAAAAACAGTTAACACATTAAACAAAAGACATACTTTTTGTAAGAGGTAACCCATTAAGATAATTACATAGTTGAGTGATTTCACAATATTTACAGAAGAAAACCATTCGTTCAAGAAGCTTTAACAATTAAATGACTCTTAAAAGGCAATACAAATTACAATCAGCAATCACAAAAGTTGTGCAAGCAGTTACATGGAAGTATTAGCTGCATGCAGGTCAGTTAGCACATGAATACCTGATAGTCTATCTATAATGTCTCTGCTGGGTTAGGATAAATAACTCTCCCTCCTCCACAGGCACTTCTCTTGTTTTTGCTTTATTAATGAAGAAGCTCATATTTTAGTTTCCTTTCAAAAATAGTACTCTACCTTTGGATACTATAAAAAGCTATATATCCATGAAAAAGGTTGGTACTTGGTTGTTCATGATTATAGTTGTATCCCAGGTAATGGTTATGTACTCGTGTTCCAAATGAAAAAATGTCAACTATCCAAGTGTAGTACACCCAAAGATGAACATGGGTCTAATAGAAGTCTCCATGCTTCCTTTAAAAAGAATGTCTCCGCAAAGACTATGCCGATTGATAATCCCTTGTTGTGAATATGACGCTCCAAGGACAGCTACCTTACAAAACACATGCAGATGTAACATCAACCTGCCCAGAATAACATTGTTCTAATACCTCTACTATGCTGGATCAACGAAGAGAAAAGGAAGCTTAGCTATCAGTTAACCATAAATATACAATCCAACAAAGAAGTAAATGTTTTTTTTCTTCTCATTCCATCTCATTCCATTCCTAAATGAGTCAATTTTCAGTTTCAATTTTGTCCATTACGTTGGATAGCGATATTTGAGTCAGTATATAGTTTGCAAATGGATGTGCCATTTAAGCTTGCAAGCACATAATAACTTGATTCGATTGGCATCCAGAATTGCTGCATGTAATACATATGATGGATCTCTTCATAAAGCTTGATAACATTTTACAATGCATTGCTTCCAGGTAGCTTACTGAGCCTTAAAAGTTAGCATTGCTTTTCCTAATCCTATTTTTTCTTGCTCATTCATTATCGTCTTTACTAGTTGTTGTTATGGGCTTTATATTAAGATGTTGGGGATCTTACCATCTCAGCTACTGTAAGAAAGGTTAGCCATTAAATGCACCCAATGCTATAACATTTGGGTATTTAAAGTCTTACTTCAAAAAAGAACAAAAATGGAGAAAGGCCAGCACAGTGCTGGTTTAAAAAGAGTGATGTAAGGGCATTAACCAAAGCATTATATAAAATAAGGAACTGACCACCTGAAATCCTTTGAAGCGTCCTCCGTGAAGGATCCATCCTGTATCTGACCAAACCAATACGAAATATTCGCTCTCCTGTAATATTTAGGCAATTGAAAAATAACAACTATAAACAACCACTCTCCACAATCTCATCAAAAACACTCACTGGATTGGCAGATCAGATGCACACGCTCCATTTGTTTAATTGCTAAAGAAAAGTAAATAGATATATTCATTAACTTCTGTCACACCAGGATTTTTCATCAGCCTACCTGGGTGCAGTTCTATGCTATGTATGGACTTACGGGAGATATTATTCCTACTTTTTGACCCTGGAACCATACGAGAAGTGCCATTCTGTTCCCTTTTTTCTTTCTCAACTGCTGCAACTGCAAGTGTTGCTTCCTGAATGAAAATAGATGTCAAGTTCAATAAGCAAAAAGATTACTTTTCCGACCTACAAATAATCACTTCTTTACAAGCTCTCAACCAAAGACAGAAGGGATACTGCTGACCAACCTCATTAGCTCTTTTCGAGTTCTTTTCAATGGATTTTGACCACTTTAAACTGGACCCACCAACACTCAGTAACTTGGACATATGCAGAGAGAATCCATGGGATGACCTTGTGTAAATTGTATCTCTCTTTCGCGAGAGCAGCAATTTTTGACTGGAAACATGGGCCACTATTATTTTTCTTAAACAAGCATGACTACATACTTAAAACCAATGATAAAGAAGAAAAGACCAAATGAGATGCTGATATACCTGATCAAAGATAAAGAACTATTATTGGAAGCAGAAGCCGACATACTCACGAAACTTCTCCAGTCTTTTGCTCTTTTCCATGGGATCAGGTGAGGCCAAACCTTTTGACAATGTAATGACACCCCATTTTTTCTCGATGACTGATTATTTAGTGTCCACACAGAAGAGAAGCTTGAATGTTTGTAGATCTTCGCTTTACCTGCAAACAGAAATAAATGAGGTTTTGCCACTAATTCCAAGGAAAAAGAAATGCATAACTCCACTGGTATGTATAACAAGATGTGAAAGGTGACTGAAAGGCCTGGGCATAACATATAAAACCTATCAAAAAAATAGGGTGCTGCAATAAGGAAGATTCATAAACGCAAGTAAAAGGATTTCATGCCCACTCTCTTCTGTGATACTACAGTAGCAGATAGGCCCTCGAGAGGAAAAGTTCTTCATACCTCAGACTGAACATAAAACATGAGCTGTTTAATTCATGGTTCATTTGAGCAGCTAATTACTGATATTATTATGGCCCACTAAACGCATTCCCGTTTTTCTCCCATATGATTGCTATGGTCATGGAATTCATATTTATTGCATTCATCATCAGAAGCACATGAATGAGCATTATACATACGCAAATAAAAGAGTTTAGTGAGAAACAATGAGATAATTAATGTTCATCATTTAAACAATATCTGGAGCACTGAGCACATGACAACAAAATTAACTGCTTAAGGAAAACATATAGTGCCACATTTGCGGCATGATAAACAGCTTGATCATAACACACCTTGTACTGTGAATACCAGCTCAAGCACGAAATTGGCATTAGTTCAGCTTTGACGAGGGCGTCAAAGATTTAAGTGGGGGAGAATGGGAGATATTGATATCTCATATTCCCACATCGGGTAAAAATGGGAATTTCGTGTAGCTTATAAGGTTGTCCCCTCCTACCACTTAGCACCAACTTATCCATGGACTTTTGGGTGGCCTGTGGACCCTTAGTACTTGGTGGGCTAGTGGGCGGACGACGTGACGAACTGAATTTTCGGACTCGATGCATTACAAAAAATAAGTAGCAAATATACAATTAGAAAGAGAATTGAACGAAATAACAGTTATCGAATCAGTTTTGCACAATTGTGAAACACACCTTTATTAGACTGTTTCTTAGTTAAGCTTTTGCTGGAATTAACCTCAGCTGCATGTCCCATCTCTGAGTATACTGGGTCATCGGGGGAGGCAACTCTTTGCATCACATGACTGCCCGCAGAAGTTCGAATAAGCTGATTTTTCCTCTTCTTATAGTAGCCATCCGACAATGAAGCTTGGGTCTTATCTACATCAAGAACAGGCGGATCACCAGAATTTGAGGCCGCAACCAACTGATTTGATTTCCGTTTCACATACCGTATCTTCTTCTCCAAAGTTCCTTCATCTACTATGTTCTGACTTTCAGAATTGCAGGTTAGACTAGTTTGACGTTCAGGAATCCCAGAAGAATTCATCTTCTCTTCAGGCATCTTCGGCACATTCAAATGATTTGTAAGCATATGATTCGAAATAATCCTAGAACCATCTACGGGTGGACAGTTCAGTGGCAAAGATGTAACATCTCCTGAGTCAATGGGTATGCAATCTGATGATTTACTGCTGTGAAGTACTGGTGGTGTTTTGGGCCTCTCAATAGGAGCAGACAATCCTCCTGTTCTCAAGGAACCAGCTGCGCCAATAACATCAACCTTACTTGCTAATCCTGCAGTCTTCTTGACTTCATCAATGCCTGAAGGACTCGACCTAAAAATGGAGGAACTTGAAGCAGGTGTACCACTTGGAAGGGCAGTGACCACTGTTGGTTTTCTAACGAGTGTGTTACCAGTACGAATGTAAGATGAACTTTGAGCCATTCCAACTCTTTTTGGTGGTGGGGGAACAGGGCTTGAAAATGACTTCTTTACTGGAAGAGGGAAATTAGAGGCTTTACCGGTTCGATGCCAGGTTCTAGTTTTGGCAATTTGCTGTGCAGGCGCTTTTGTACTTGAATTGGTAAGAACTGATGGTGAAGGACCTGTAAAAACTCTACGGATTCCAGAAGCAGCAGTTGGTTGGTTCCTTGCTACATGCATTACCCCCTTCCCTGAATTCAAGTTCTGAGTTGTCTTATTGAAAACCTGAGAGGCAGATAAAGCTGTCTTTGTGTTAATTGCAACAGCAGTTACTTTCGCATGACTAGATATCATATTACTTTTGAAATTGTTGGCAGATGTGTTGGAGGAAGTTACCACAGAACCACCTCCAGACAAAGGCTTTTCCTGAAGTTCATTACCATACTCGCCAAGCTTTTGACCGGAGGTCATGCAATCTAATGACTTGTTATTCAATGTGCATGAGTCTGAGCTAGTAGAAACTGTTTCCGGAGTAACCAGATGAATCAACATCACAGGCACGTGTTTGTTAGCGGCTTTGGTAGCTGAGAGACTAGCAACATCAGCACACGCAGATGGAATGTTAGACGCATGCAGCAAGTCATCCTTCGCAAGAATATCACTTTCGACAACCGTACTGGGCAAACTCCGATCTGGGCTCAATATTTCCATTGCAGAAGAAGATTTCAAGTTATCAATCTCAGTGCATTGACTATCATGCTCTTGTATGGCGTGCACAGCCGCCACATTTTCCTCTTTACTTCGACTAACTTCGTCTTCCATAATAGCAATATCCTTCAGTGAATAACTTGAGGTTGCATCTATGTCAAGCATAGGTCTACCTACATTCTCAGGTGTCTGGCATATCCTTGGGCTAGATGAACCCAACTGTAAGTCCAAACCATCAGATGGATAGGCCTGACTAGAACTAACACTTTGACTGTCACCCGTAAGAATCTTATCTACTGGAGATCCTTCCGCTGGGTCATTCTTGAGTAATTCACTGGCCCCATCAAAATATGCGCTTTTGCCAGTATCCCCTAGAATACTAGTTTCAGAGATAATCTTCTCTGCTTGAGTATTTGTAAGGCCCCCAATAAAACTTGAGGTGATACTGGGATCCTGGTTAAGGCTAACAAGATTAACAAGATCCTCATGAGCTATAATTTCCTCTGCACTAGCTGGAAGAGCATTCAACGAACCTTCAGTAACACCATCAGGCTTTACAGTGGTGAGCTCATTTAAACAAAAGGTTTTGGAACCAATGGAGCTCATATCGACAATACTACTAATCTCTTGCCTCATCGAAGATTCATCAAAAGAACTAGGACTCTTGAAGGTGGCAGAGGCAACGACAGACAAACCTACAGGACTCTCGTGGAACTGAATTTCTTCTCGACTTGGCAACACATCATGATCAGTGCCTTCTACTGTTACTACACTCTCTAAAGATACTTTAGCATTATCATTCTCAAGCAACTGAAGATGGGAAGGCGACAGATTGACATTTTCTGTTCCATCAATGTTACATTCAGTAGATCCACTTGGGATTTCACTTGGAATCGTATCAGAATTTGAAATGAACTGAAAGTACGGCACTAATGTGTCAGTATTTTCAGGGATCTGATCAATTTTGTTTACTTGGGGGCCAGATGAAGAGGCAAGATGAGACAAACTGTTCCTCTCATTATCAAGTTCACATGGACTACCAGTATTATTGACAGTGCCATCTTTCCCTCGCATGATATCTTCTGGAGGTTTCTTCATTTCAGCAACAAAAGTTCCATCCAGAGAAGCAAAGGAAACATCCTGCATTGCACCCTCATCGAGTGCATTGGGACCATATTTGTATCCTTCAACAGGCTTACTATCTTTCCTTGTTGGCCGCTGCATTGATGCATCTGCAGCAAGAAGAATGGCTTTATTTTTCTTCCTCCTTCTGTCTGATCGTGACTTATCATAGCTTTTACCTTTACCACCCTGATCTGTAATGGAAACTGATGGAGAATCAACTGCACCATTTCTTGTGGAACCATTGGTTGCAGTAGAACACGGAAGAGAATTCATATTCCACACAGGCCCATCCCCACAAACATTATAATTCTTTGCCAGTTTCTTCAGAGTCTTTTCAGAACTTGATGGGCAATCTGACCCATATGAAGAGCTGTCCGACTTAACAGACTGCTCAACTGCTCTTGTTAATGGTGAATCTGACTCGGTGATCCTCCTAATCTTTCTGTTCCTAGGAGGTGTAAAATTTCTGTCAGAGCCAACAGCCGGACTTGAGGGTGGAACGACAGCCTTGGCGACTAATGCATTAGACTTGAAAGTGACATTAAGCTCAACGGGGCTGCCCACCTTCTCTTCCTCCATACATTGATCCAAACATGGTACAGATTCTATCTCTTTATCTTTACCCTTAAAACTGATGTTAGTAGGGTCATCAAAGTAAGCTTTGGAAAAATGCTGGTCACGGCTCCTATTCCTAATAGCATTATTGGGTTTGCCTATCCTAAGTAAAACGCTCTTCTTCTGTACTTGCTTCATCGGAGAAGATGACTGAACAAACTCTTCTCTAAATTCACTCGCCCTATTACTAGATTTCCCAGGCTCGTAACTATTCCGTTCTTCTCTACCTGAAACAGACGGAATCTCATCCCGACTACCACCAAAATCACCATCTTTCACAGTACCACGCAGCAACCGTCTCCGATCCTCATCTCTACGCGTGATCCAAGACCTCTCTCTTTGAAAATCCTCATCTCTAAGCTTCCAAGACCTCTCTTTTTCACCACGACGAGACTCATAATTTCCCCCGAAATCCTCTTTAGGGCTCCTCGACCCAAGACCCAATTCAAGATCCCTAAGGAACCTCCGACGATCAGGACTGCGACCATTATCTCGACGATAACCACCATCATCATGGCCTTCATTCCGGGGGCCACCACAAATAATATTTTCCCGATTCTGACTAATTCTACTACTGTTAATATTAATATTATTATTCCTACTAGCATAGCTATCAATAAAATCATCTCTAAAAGCAGGAGAAATACGGTCTAGGTCTAACTCACGGATTTGGGGATCGGAAGGGTGATAAGGAGAAGGTAGGTGGGGACGATGGGAAGGTTCGGGGGGAGGAAACCTAGGAGGAGGATCGGGGCGGTAATCGAATTTGGGGAAATTAAGCTTCTGGGGAGGTGGAATGCGATTGCGGTGGTTATCGTCCTCCTCATATAAGGAACGGTTGGAAAACCTAAGCGGGGAAGATTGGCGGTGGGGAGGATGACGGTTGAGAAAGGAGGGGGATTTGGAAGAGTCACGGTCGATGGGGGAACGATGTGGGTGGGGATTGAGAAAGGTGAAGTGAGGTTGGTTGTAGGGCGGAGGAGGAAGGGGCGGGGGTGGGGGTAGAGAAGGGTAAGGTGGATGGGATTGTTGCGGAGGAGGAAGGCGGTGGGGATAGGGATTACGATGGTGGTCGTCGGGGAAATCATGAGGAACGTACCTGTTGTTGTGGTGGTGGTGGTTGAATGATGGATATTCCATTGTCGGAGCGCTCTCTCTCTCTCTCTCTCTCTCTCTGGTGGCTGCGCTCGGCGGCACTTTCCGTTTTCCTTGAAGTGTTGGTTTGATTGTGTGTGTGGATTCGGGGAATTTTTTTTCCGATTTGGAGGGCTTATTAAGAACTATTCCTGTTGACTTTTGGCGGAATTTGTCCACTTTAGTTGTTTTTATGGTTTTTTACTTTTTAGGCCCTAAAGTTTTTGTGGGGGTTTAAAATGGACCTCAATGTTTCGAAAAAAATCAATTTGGGCCATATTGTTTGAAAAATCAATCAATCTAGGATTTTTTTGACGATTTCGTTAGAAACTTAACTGACATGGACTCACATGCATAATACGTGACATTTTCAGGGGTGTAAAGGTTATTTTGCCATTAGAAAATATCGGGGGTTTAAATTAAAATGTTTTAAAAATAAAAAATTGAAAAGAAAAAACCTAAAAAAAAAAGGAAAAAATCAACATAACCTACCCCCCTTCCCCCCTCTGGCCCTCCCACACCTCTCTCTC
>JAOWAN010000043.1:6453528-6486671 GCA_028566635.1 Lobelia cardinalis
ATCATGTCCACAAAATTTACTTTTCTTAAATATTGTGCAAAAGTAAAGTGGACAATAAAAACGAAACGGAGGGAGTACTTTTTATTGCTTCAGTTGCTACCTTTTTCCCATAGCTGCAACTAGATTAACTAAATACTAGTTTGCAGTTGGATAACCAATTTTAAGAAAACAATGAACATCTTAACTCGTGAGGAGATTGATTTCGTGGGTTTTGGTTTAGGGAGGGAAAGGAAGGGGGAGGGGTATAAGATATTCTCTTGGCTGTTGGTGATTTCTGTTTTCTTGAAATTACTTCCGGCACTTTTTTCCTGTTTTCAGCACAAGTCGGGACAATCACTATTTCCATTATTGATTATGCCCTGTAGTCTCTATTTTTTTTCCACATGACTAGATGCATAATGATTAAGAAAATCCTTTACCACGAGCATTTTTTATCGTCTTAGCACTTACGGATCTATCCCTCCTATGGGAGTTCTCCATAAAGATTAGTTTCCTAATTTCATTTGTTAATATATGGTAGAACATCATATCCTGGTCTTGTGTGGCCTCTGCTAGCTATCACTGAAAATATCTAGAAGATCATGTCTAGTTCAAACTTGGTAGGCCAGTGGTGTCTTTATTGCTCAAGTAGACTTGCTGAATGCATTCCTTGACTTATCATGGTGCTTCTGGTTCCATAAGTATCTGTCCCGGTAGCTTGAAATGTCTGGACATGTTGGAAGATCATTTAAATAGCAACTTGGTTAGGAGGAATACATTACGGGTCATTCCAAAAATGAAATTGTCAATGTTTTCTGGGGCTGGAAGAAGTAATATATGTATTCATTATTTCCTTCTATTATTAAATCGTATTTATCAGCTACTGTATCTTTGATGCTTTTAATGTCTTATCCTAGAGCATAAGATATCTAATAGACTTCTTATTTGAGTGTTCTTTATGGCTTTGCTTTCGAGGTACATAGTTTGCAGTTTCTGTTTAGTCATTGATGGTCTATATGATCCTCCAACTAAAGTTCAAAGGCACTCCCGATGGATACCCCCATCGGTCATTAGTTAAACATAGATGTCAAGAGCACAAAACTGGGAAGGGATAAAAGTTCAGATTCGTCTCTTCTTAAAACAAAAAGAATCCCTGTGAAATGTTACTAAAAACTTGTTCGAAAGAGTGAATTTTATTTGAGCAAGCTTTAACTGCAGGCATTAATGCATTTAGTGGAGAATATGCTAAGGGTGACCATGTCTAGCAATCAGGAATGTATTGTCTGTCTTTTGGAGACTGGACACATATATGATAGCCTTCAAGACCAGTTCTGAAATCTCTCTTAGATCAGTTGGTTAGATAATGTCATTAATTAATATGATTCTGTGAATCCTATTAAAAGTGATTTTGATATGTACCGCCTCTGCTCCAATTTGCGTGTAACCCTTTTGTAGGAGCACAAATTCAGGAATGCCACTAATTTTCTAAGATATCTCAAACCTGTGAAGCAGTTTGAGCTTTGAACTAAACAGCCAGCAATTTAGCTCATTTGTCTCCATGTTTATCATGATTAGCCTAGACTGATCGCGCTACTTTTTGGGTATGTTTTGTCACTCATGAATCTTGTTTAAATTTTTTAATGCTTTTTATTTTTAGATTTAAACTTGTTCTGTTACTCTTCACATTTCTAAGCCTTTGATTCTAATGTTCAGACTTTGATATTTATTGATACTTGGTGTTAATCAGAAGATTCAGAACACTTGAACTTGGCGGCTCGGAGTTGATGCTAACAAGATCGGATAATGCAGTTGTATCATCACCCATATTCATTGGACAGCCAGAAGGTGAGGCTTGCATTGGAAGAACGGGATGTTGATTACACATCTTACCATGTCAATCCGATCACCGGAAAAAATATGGATCCATCATTTTTCCGGATGAATCCAACTGCCAAAATTCCCGTCTTCCAAAATGGTTCTCACATCATCTTCAACACCATAGAAATCATTCAGTATGTGCTTACTTGCCTTTAAGATACTTCTTCTTTCACCGGAACATGATACTTTTTTTTTTTTTCGGCCCCAAGGGGGCATGGGAAGGGATCGAACCTGAGACCTTAAATATTGTAAAGCCCAGCTCTACCACTGAGCTACCCCTTAGGTTCCCGGAACATGATACAAGAGATGTGTATGAAGGAATTAAGTTATCATGCAAAATTTCAGGTATATTGAGAGAATCGCACTCGTCTCTTCCGGCATTGACAGTGTCACTCCTAGTAACGCAGAAGTAGTAGGATGGATGCATAAGATACAAGAGTGGAACCCAAAGTTCTTCACACTCTCTCATGTCCCTGAGAAGTACCGACTGTTTGTTTCAAAATTCATAAGGCGAGTTGTGATGGCCCGGATGGCTGAAGCTCCTGACCTTGCAAGTGCTTATCACCGCAAACTGAAAGATGCATATGAAACAGAAGAAAAATTGAGAAATCCAGAAGTTGTGAAACGCAGTGAAGAACATCTGGCAAGACTTATGGACGAAGTGGAAATGCAACTTGGAGAGACTACATATTTAGCTGGGGAAGAGTTTACGTCTGCAGATGTGATGCTTATTCCTTTATTGGCTCGATTAGTGCTGTTAAATTTGGATAATGAGTATATCACTAGCCGGCCCAATATAGCAGAATACTGGAGCATGGTGCAGCAGAGGGCTAGTTACAAAAAAGTGATAGGCAACCACTTTGATGGCTGGAGGAGACGTAAAACTCTGATAAAAACATGGTGCTTTGTTCATATAAGAAATTTGCTGAAGAGGTATTGATAAAGAAGAAAAGTTACCAAGCCGAAAGATCAACGAACATTTTTGGCATCGTTTATCTTTGAGGTATATTGTAATTTTGTTTGTAAAAATAGATCTTCTTTTGGCTTCTTTACAGACCTTGACTTCCCAAATGATACCGTAAATTGCCTTTGTGGTTTCACAACTCCAATAGAAACTAATAAGTGTATTTTTTTACTGTTTTATGCTAAGCGAATATCCATCTTTGCCACATTTCTTTGATTCTGTCATTCAGTTATCACATGCCAGACTTGCCACAGTTCTTACAAGAATTTCTTGTAAAAGATAAAAAATCAGGAAGAGAAGGAGAAATCAGCTGTCAACTACTGGTCAATAATCTCTCTTTACACCATACTTAGCACTCATGTAGTCTCTATGTGCTGCTATGCATAGTTTACCTCTAACAAATGAAGCGTGCCTCAGTTGATCAAGTTCCACGGAATGTTTTGGCTCTCTATAGATATGCAAGATGCGATTTCAAGTACTCGTCTTCATGATTTCGGGCTTGCGGTTGCTTCAGTCCAGATGGCTATGCCCATCAGTTGGCTTATGTACTTATGTCTCACTAATGTCCTGCTTCTGTTGCATTGCGCCAATCCCACTGGTATCGACCTTCTTGATTTATGTAACCATGTAAAAGTACAACTATGTGTTTCCTCCCCATTTCTAGAGAAGAAAAGATTTATGGCTCGTTTGGTTGGAGCCCTATGGGCGAAAACTAGAAGTGTTCAACTTTCAACTCTCAGGAATTAGAAAATATTTTTCCCTCCATGTGCTTTGGTTGAACAAGGGGCAAATGGAAAGTTTTATTTTCACTTATTTGGTATGATAAAAAAAGTACAAAAGGACTTTTAAAATTGTTTAATTGTTGCTTTCACACTTTTTTCTCCATTTTCACTCCAATTTTAGGGGGAAATTTTTATCAAAGAGAAGATGTTTTCATTTCCTTTCACTTTTCTCTTTCTCCCATTTTCACTCCTACCAAACAAGTGAAAAGAAATACACCCCTCTAATTTTTCACCCCTCTAATCTACCTCCAACTAAACACATTATTAGTTTATCATCAAAAGTGAGGGTTACTAACACCGGAAGTGCTTGAACTGGAACAACCTTCAAGCAAAAAATATGTAATTCTGGTGTCTGGAGGGAACCCAAAATGATGTGATTTGAGCTTCTCAAAAAGGAGGAGACGTGATTTTGGAATGAAGGGCCAAAATAGGGAAAGTGAAAATTTGGAATAAGGATATCTTTGCCTCTTCAATAGCCAAGAGTTAGACCGTCTTTTCTTTCAATTGGTTAAGCTTTGGAATATCCTGAAATCATCTGGGTTCAAACTAAATCCTCACAAACTTGACAAATGGAGAATTCGCAACGAAGTAGATCGAGAAGCACAGAGTCTACATTCTTCATGTCATTATGCTTTCAGGTAAAATCTCAAGACTCCAACATAAACCTTCTAATTGCTTGATTACACTGTAGGATTACAAGTGTTAAATGTCATAATCAAAACAAGAATTTGATTGCATTCTCAAGAGAGACACCCATAAAATACATGACTGAAGCAATACTTGGTATCCGTTAAGAATTCTGGTGGGATTTTCAGGTACTAATTTTTCCAACAGTAAACCACCAACGTGTAGTTCAAACACTATGCATCAACATTGAAGACCAATACATGCTCCCAAGAAGCAGTGGTGGTGCAGAAATTTCTGAAAACTGCAGAATCCAACATTGTTATGTGCTCTGGAATGTGATGATGAGGGAAGGAGCAAGATAACCAACTTAGATGTCAATACTGGTAATGAATGAGCAAGTTGCTCGAAATTGGGATCACGTAACAATTCGTACCAGAATTATGTGGTTTCACTTAGCACATCAAGCAATATATAGAGTAAATACACTTTGTGAATTGCCAAAATAACATTCTAAAGAATCCAAAAAGAAAGATTAAATAGAGTTTTATTCCCTAAGGTCTAAAATTTCAATTCAATAATGTAGCACAATGAAGAATGCTGACCTCTTTGAGGTGTGCCGATTTTCAAGCAGTGAAAGCTAGTCCATCATGACTTGTGTTTTGATCTATGAAACTGGGCTGAAGACAACGGAATAAACAAATAAATCTATACTTTTGAGATGGACCCCGGTAACAAAGAATTGTGATTACACAGGAAGGAACATACACGGAAAACTAGAAGCGCTTCACAGATAAATTTCTCCTATAAATCAATTCTAAATTTAGTGATGTGGTTGCTGATGAAAACTACTCCCACTCACATGCAAACTATAGGGACCTTGGGGCCCATTTCCTCCACTTATCATACCTGTGCTGCCCATCCCATTACTGGAGTTGTTTGTTCCCTTAAATCCCCCCCAGCCAATGTTTCTCTGGATCCATGGGGGCACAGGCCTCGAATTCTTCCACTTCTGCTGTCGGAAGTATTTCCTTCCCAGATTATTAGTGGAACCACTTGCTCCGAGAAAATTATTTTGATTATTTGGACCAGCAATCGCCACATCCTGAGTGCTCGCACCAGAAGTGGTTGGAGGATTTTGATTTGGTTCGCAGTGAAATGTAGCAGGATTTGGCAAGGGCTGTTGCTCCGCATGTAAATTTACTGTCACATTATTTAAAGCAGGTGGAAGGCCTCTATTCTCACGGGGATATGAAGGTAAAGGCGGAAAGGGTTGGAACGGTATGGCAGGAGAAATAACCCAACTTTCAGCACTTGCACCTTGAGGTGTCTGAAGTTGCTGAATAAGTGACAATGGAACCCCATATGAGATGCTCATCCGTGAGATGAATCTCTCCTGTGGATGCCCCATCACAGCTTCACAGGAGTCCGCTCCAGTTCCAACTATATATGCATTAGATTGGACCAAAGTTCGCTTCAGAGGAGATGAAAACCCAGGAGGACCATCCTCATCGGCGTTTTGCCTATCATGAAGCACGTTAATAGCTTCACCTCTATCGCACATGCTTTTGGCCTCACTGCTTACATCATTTACATGGTTTAGCCCTGGTCTACCATTCTCCACCTCTGCTCTTAAATTTGGCCTCGGGAGCAAGCACCTAGCTTCTTTATTTGATGGAGAAGTTGACTCTGCTGGCTGATCCCATCGACTTTTACGTTTTCGAGTCCTTGTCCCACTGGAGATACAACTACTGGCACACGATACAGTGGAGCCCTCCACAGTTGCACCATCAAGTGGAGGTGTATTTGAACTGGGTGACTGCTTAGCACAATGATCTATTGATTCCATAGGTCTTCCTTCCTGATCAGAGGAATGATCATGAGATGCAGAAAACCTATTGAAGTTTGAACCCCTTTGAGCATCAATCATCCCAACATCCTTCTCCATATACTTGTGTTTTCTGCGATGAATCCACTTATCCCGAAAGTTCCGTGCAATTTGGTGGACCTGTCATAATTAAATGTCAAAAATGAAAATCTTACAGCCACAAAGTTACCAGAAATTTTAGGTTTTTGCATTTATAGTTCGTCACCGTATGAGTTTGCCTTCCAAATATAGAAGGATAAACCTAAACTAAAACTTAATCTCTAGTTAAGATTCTTCTGGTTCTCCCCATAATAAAGAAGAAATGATAATAATAATAATAGTGAAAAAGGAAGAAAACAGAAAATTTGAGTTACAAACCTGCAAGAGATAACGAGGCCAGGTGCAGAACGAAAATGGTAATTGACTTCAAGAAAAGCAATAAATTTTTCAATGATATTTTCAGTGGCACCATGTTCAATCATCTATGCCAAAGGCGTCGCAATACAAACTGATGGTGTAAACCAACATTGTGCTATATAAAAATCGGAGCACTAGGCAATAATAGTACTACAGTTGAGATCTATTTAATAATTGATGGAAGGAAAAGCTTCAGCACGTGTTCTATTATCCACACTGAAATGGATAAAAAATACAATCATATATCACATATGTTCACCACATAAAAAGTTCAAAAGAAATACCTGCTTGTCAAGGTGTTCTGTCAATTCCAAAATTGATTCCCTGAAGCTGTAGGAAACATGTGTTTCAGCATATACTTAGATAAGGAATGTATAGCAAGCAAGGAAACATAAAAACAGGTTCTTCGGTTTTCATTAAGTCCAAAAGAAGCACTAGCAGGCAGCAGACGAGTGTTTCAAGCAAAACATATTAATAGGCATCACCTTATGCACAGTGATATTCATCTAACCATGCAAGGATAAGTGATAACCAACCAGATGAGTGAATTTAGTTAATAACAATTCATCCAGGTTAAGCTTTGGCCGTCAAATTCACCAAAAGAGTAAAAGTTGATTCAACCTAAAACTAGAAGATATCTACATCAATGTAGGGCAAAACCAGGAACTATCATAATTTATGTTTTCCTTAGGTTTTGGAGGGGGGAGTGCAGAAGGACATCTGACATAAACAGTCACGGAAATGATGACATTGGGAATAGTCTTCCAGATTATGAGGTAGTTGCATAAACATCTTCGATTACACTTCTACAAAAATGTTATCTCGCTACGCAAATCAGTTATCAGCTAAAGACAATGCAGTTGCAGCTGCAGCTGCAAAAGTTGAAGCTTCCTATTTTACTTCTTTTTTGCTATCACTCTTTCTATTTCAGTTCCCAATTATAGGTATTAACCGACAAACTTGCATCACTTAAACTACAACAAGATGTCTCATGACCAAGATACAGTAAAATGCTTCTCGACTTCACAAGAATAACCCAATCGAAACACTAAAAGCCAGCAAGTCCAGCAGAGATAAGCAAAAGCACCCAGGACGTCTTACAAGATTCCAAGAACTTTTCCCAAGTAGATGCGTGAATTCAAACAGGAATTTCCATATCCACCCTGCCTAAATATGAACCTTGGTTGGGGCAATGGATGCTCTCAAACAAGAGCAGTAGGATTATTTAAGGGGTTAAGGCCATCTTTTCCCCTAAAGAAATTTTATGAATTGCATCTTCTTTGGATTTTGTGTATGTGTCGAGTTTTTGAAGAGAGAGAGATAATTTAAGAGGTAATATCTGAACAGGATCAAGGATTTTTCATCTTACCAAGTGGACACTTCTATTAGACTTTGAAATTTATCTCCACATCACGGCAGAATGCAGATGCATGTTATAAACCAGAACTAATGTACATAGTTATGCTTCGTTTTCCATTTTCTTTAATTTTCCATGTCAACCAGAATGTGAGTTACATGACGCTCTTTCTATAGCTGTCAAGTATGCAAGTTAAGACACTAATAATGTCGGGTAAGTTCATACCACAGACATTCTTAGAATTAGAGACCTTATGAAACCGATACTCCTTAAGACAGTCTTCTTAAGGAGACACTAATAAGACAGGCTTCTGTTACTCAAGAGCAAAGCCACTCCAACTGGTTATATTCATCCTCAAATCAAATCCAAACTTACTTACTTTGCACTCTAATAAATCATCCCAATATAACCTACATAAGGGACTAAATTGCTAGGAAGGCATAGAGAATTGGAGTCAAATATCCCCATCATTAGTGTGCTTCTCTAATAGAAATTGCTCCGCGATATACCAGAACAAAAGTATCCATTTCCCAGAAAATGAAAAACAAGGTGGTCATTCTTCCTTGATGAATTTCATTCTTTGCTCGGCACATAATACAGCAGGTCCAACCAAGATTCCAGATTTACTACTAACAGAAACGGTGCACATGCAAAAACTGCATTAAATGAGCAGAAAAGCTTTTGTCCTAGTCAACTTCATTAATCAGGTTTAAATCAACTCAACTCTGCTGTTGCCCAGAACCCCAAATACTTGGGGATTGCCCATTGTGCCCAAAATGTAAGATCATCAGACAAGCCACACTCATATATCCTATTTATTTCTTCCTGCATATGAGTTTCAGTCTTCAGTATCATTAGCAATGTTGTTGATACCAACACTATTAACACTATTGAACTTTCTACAGGGTGACTTGGCATTGGATCGCATGGAATGGTGAAAAAGGATTCATGTAGCCTACCCCAAGTGATTGGGATTAAGACTTTGTTGTGGTATTATTCTACTATACAGGTCCAACTCATCTCAAACGACTTTCTTCCACATTGGAGCAAATGTTAATTCTCCCCATATGTACATTTCATATTTATCCTCCCTTTTTTATTGCACATCCATGATCTCAATTTAATAACATTCTCTTTCTTAATTCTCAGCATTACATTCCATAAAATAGCGTGGATCCAACATAAGTTAATTTTAAAACATTCTAATTTTCAATTACCCAGCATTCCATTCCATAGAGTAGTTCGGGTCATATCAATTTCACAAAATTTACAGAAAATTTGTTGACCCTTGATAACTACACACTACAAGGTGTATTGATAGTCTATCATGGACCTGAAGACCAAATGAAAATCATACTACTAAAACACCTTGGATATAAATACTAACTATTTAAATAAATTAATTTCATAATTCATTAAACTCCCAAAAGAGTTTTGCTACAGCGACCATTGAAGGGTCTTTAAGCCCAGGTGGGTGTGTTTTTGTTCGTGTTCTAATCTATGCAACTTTTTGGCCTCCCCTGGTATCTCAATAAGCTATGCATTTTCCTTATACCATATTAACTAGAAATTAACCCTGTTAAAGCCAACAATGAACAGTGATCAATTACAAAGAACCCTGTTATTGTCTGCACATATCTAGAAGGACAGGAATATCTTGCAGAATGGTACATAATACCCAAGCTTCAAGGCCAGGAACATCATCACTCCAATACTTTGAAATAGATAATTATAGGAAATAAGTAAAGCAGTTCAACAAAGAATAATGTAGAATATTGTTCAGACCTCACGACTCCAGGACGAGGAGGGCCTCTATTAATGCTTTCTGAAGTAAGTATCTCCCTCACAGCCAGATATTCTAAGACCTGCATGCATAAACAGTTAATGGCAGGTGTACTATTACATCGCTTATATTTATAACTCAAAGTAAAGGCCATTCACAATAATCTAAAGGTATAGATATCATCACAATTTTTTTGGGCTGGATCACCAATAATTAGCATTTCCAGGAGAATGCATTTAGAAAATAGAAACTTAATTGTATGACTAACTAGAACCAGTTTAACAAGAAATGAATGAAGTGCAATTCACAACATATCAAGCAACAGCATTAATGCACTCTATGAAAAGTTCGTGGGCTGAAAATTGATTTGTTTCAGGTCAACCTTAAGGTGCAACGGGTTTAGACTGAACCACAGCCAACAAAAGGTTCCCGGCTGGTTTATTTGTGTATTAACACATCCAATGATTACAGCTTTGAATTGTATGCATATGTGCAACCATTTGAAGGATGGCACATGAAATATCAAGAATTATCTCCACTGATTTGTTCAACCACTAAGGCCAAATAAAATATCAGTTAAGCATATTCTACTCCAACGACGATGCTAATCATTCCATTGATTTGAAAAATATAAGAAAGCATTTAGTTAGTGTTAGACATTTGAGATGACAAATACATATATAGGGACTTATTCCACTACAAACCACAAATATCGTACAAACGTGCGAACCAGTAGTATCTTAGTATATTTTTGTAGTATCCTAATTATAAAATATAATAAGATACAACAAGGTGTTACTAAGATACAACAAAAAAACTAAAATATAACAAAATTAACGAAGATACAACAAAAATATACTAAGATACAACAGATTCGCACATTTGTACGATATTTGTGGTTTGTAGTCGATCATTTTCCTATATATATATATATATATATATATAAGCTATTAAAGCACTCTACAAGCAGGCCATTCGCAAGAAAGATTCTAATTCCTAAAGCACACCTTGAGAAGTTTTCTTAGAATTGGAATCTTATTAAACTCCCTTCTGTAACGCTTCATAATATTGTGCAACATCTGCAAACCTGGAAGGCAGATCTTGCATCATGTTAGATCAGAAGATGCATGCATATAAACACATTACAGTGGAAAAAAAGTACAATATGCAATAAAGCCCACTAAACCACTACCATTCTTATTGATTATATCAGCCAAAACTGATCGAGATTTTGTTTTCAGGAGAGCGTCAAGGATCATCGACAGATCTCGATTGCTGCAACAAGAATATAACAAAGAGACAACTTAGAGACGCACATCACATGCCAATATAGTATTGTTCTGAAAACACCATAGTTTTACTAATAGATTGACAATATGAAAGTACCTTTGAATTCCTTCTCCAGTGCCACTATCACCTGAAGCGACAGTAAGATATAGAAGCTTCAAATAGCCTCTCGACGCATCCTTTACAAAAGCGAGAAAACATTAGTCAAGAACAACCACATCATTAGGAGTTCAAACAGGAACAACATAATGAAAAATAACAGCATAACAGCAATAATAGAATTGCTTCTTCAAAGGAAAATCAGAAGTTCAGCAGATCAAATGAACCAATGTCTAACAATTAGAAAGACAGGGTTACGAATCTGAGTGTATAAATAACAGCACATGGGACTACAGTGGAACTTTTTGATAATGCAAATGGAATTAGCAACAAAGTGATCCCAATGATGAAGATAAGACAAGTCACTGAATGAAGCATGATAAATGCAAGGAACAAGCAAGAATCTACTTCCTTTTCAGATAAAGAAGAATTGCAAAAAGAAGTAAAATACAAAAGCAGATCATGAAAAACAATGATGCAGAGGTCCTAAGTAAGCATTCACAAAACTAAAATCATGAAACAAAAGATATATGAGAAACCCAAATGCATTTATAGTAAGGAGCTGCTTACTTTACGTTTACTAATCCCCCCATCAGCATCAAGCAACTCATTAAGTTTCTGCTGAACTGCAAGCATTGAAGTACAAATTGACATAAATAATTTCTTGCTTTTATTAACTAAAGGTATTTACACAAAGTGAAAAAGAAAAAAAAAAGATAAAAACAATCATATAAACCTGCTTCAAAGCGGCCATCCAAAGAAACCTGTGATAGCTTCTTTGATCTGCATGGTAAAATAATTGACTGATTTTCTATCAGTGGCGGCTTAGTGATGTTGACATTATTATTTTTGGGTTTCCTTCTCTTAACCAACGATGATGGGGATGATGTTTTTGTGCGAGGATGAGATTTTAAAGTGAGTCGTGCAGTCTCATCTGTGTCAGATTTGGACTTCTTGACATCAATGCTATCAGGCAACAAGTTACTCACGGTAACGCTTAGGTAAGAGGTCTCATTTCTTTCTACAGAGCACAAGGAACGGTTATCATCTTCCTTTCCTCCAGATTTATCAGTTGGATCTTCGGATTGAATTGGCTCTGAGGGAGTTGCTACAGGTTGAACAGAAACTGGTAAAATTCCAACTGAGCCCTCCAATTCCAGAAAACTTTCAGATTTTAAAGCAGCAGATGAAGACCCTTTAAGAAGGCCTTCACTTTCTGAGGCAACCTCCATGCATCTAACAGCACTTCTAGAGTTAACATTACAGGTTGTACCTTCTGAGAGAGTCCCAGTTGATTTCTTTTCTTTTGTGATTTCCACATGCTGAACAGCTGTTGCACACTTGTCGGGTTCAACAGTGTTTTTAGGCATTCCTTCTGCACCATCAAAGGGACCGGTCTCTGATATCATATCATCCAACTTATCATTACTATAATCATAAAGCATAACAGGTTCTGGATATTCATCATCTGAATCTCCCTGAACAATGACTTCAGCATTTAGTGGATCACCACCAATAAAGCCTCGGCACTTAGATGAGCCACAGACACATTTTTTGGCAGCAGCCCCAAAAACCCGTACATAATTATAATCAAACGTCAGTTCTTCACCCTGATATGAAGCAAGTCTTAGCGATCAGTTCAGAACAATGAATTATTAAAAGAGCCATGACAATTACTGTGCACCATTCTTCATGATCAAATATTAACGCAAATGCATGTAAGAAGAATCATAATTCAACAAATTTTGCAAACGAGTCAAGGGAGTGACAAAGTAGGCTACTTCAAAAATGAAAGCTAGACCAGACAAGATTCAATCTACTTTGTTCAACAAGATTCATATATTATTAGAGGGATATAGCGTCAACCCAATAACTTGTGCTGTGTAACAACTCACAAGGGGTTTAAATGTAGAACATAATCTTCTTGCTTAAATATTTGCCTTTGAAGATTCATTAACAGTACGTGAATTCTCACTTTGAACAAAACCCTGCTGCCACATTTTTTTCTGATCATCATTTGTGATTCAGGCCTCTACAGGGACAAACCAGTATCGATAAGTAATGCCTGCAGAAAAGCTCCAACGCTGAAACCAAAATTTGGATCCTACTGATCATATTTCTTCAAATGGGTGCAATTTAACCATTTAGTTAAATAATGTTTGTTATCAAAATATTTCTGTTTTCACAGGGATGCTTGAGTCATAACCATCGGGCCAAAATGCCATAAGAGGAAGAAGAAAAGGAACAAGCAGATAGAAGACAAAAGGTTGATCTTACCACTAACCAGTTTCCTAATTGATGCTGATTATTCTTAATGGTGAGTCCAACTGTTCACCTACCTTTTTACTTCTCCCTGCAGTCACCTAAAGAGTTTAGATCTTCATAGACATCACATGAACGGAACGTACAAATTGTGGCTTTAGAGGCAGATTTAGTCTCCCCTCTTCCTTTACTCTGCGACTATGCAAAGACAAGACATGTAACTTGACACTGCATTATTCTTAATGGTGAGTCCAACTGTTCACCTACCTTTTCACTTCTCCATCCAGTCTCCTAAAGAGTTTAGATCTTCATAGACATCACATGAACTAGAACGTACAAATTGTGGCTTTAGAGGCAGATTTAGTCTCCCCTCTTCCTTTACTCTGGGACTATGCAAAGACAAGACATGTAACTTGACACTGCATTGTGGCTTGAACAATTCCGTCACACCAAACTCAAAAAATAGGCTTCAAATTTCACCATCCCCAAGAAAAAGATGGTCCATTTGACTATTTTGGTCAGCTAGATAAACACTGACCGAAATTTTAAAAAAATTTGCTTGGTCTTGCGAATTTATAAAAGTTGATATTGACAGTTTACTTGATATTTAGACAGTGATTGATATTTTAGTGTCTAAAACATACTCCCTCTGTTCTTTATATCAGCGTCCATTATTCCTAATTGGGGTGTTTGAAAAACAGTGTCCACTTTCCGATTAGAGAATAGAACAAATGACTTGTGTCCACACACTCCACTAGAACCCACCTCCTATTTAATTGATTCCACAGATTTTATATTACATTAAATATTGTGCAAATGGGTAGTGGACACTGAAATTGAAAGGGAAGGAATAATTAATATGTGCTACATGATGATTGATATTGTCTTATGTTCAGAAACAATACATTTTGGGAGGCATGGAGAGATTATTAAGAATATCTTAAACAGCAGATTTAACCCATTTTCTGATCCAGACACTAGTATGACAAAGACACAAGCAGGCTTAGTCATTCACTCGATAAATATGTCAGTGATCATCTCTAGATGACACTACTATACGAATCCCCCTAAAGACTTGTAAAATTGATCATTCTTTCACGCAAATGCAAATGAAGTCAAATTTACCAACCAGCGTAAAGATTCTTTCTATTCTCGACCTTATACATCGTTGTACCAAAAAAACTTCCTGGGAACCCATTCTATGAAAACCAAGTTATTTTTGTTCATACTATTTGAAACTTGTTCAAGTTTACCTTGTAGCAATAGTAAAACATATGACATGATAACATACTCAAAGCACGGATACAAACATCGGCTCATAGTAGTGTGATAAGGACCTTGGTCCATCAACATTGTTACCACTTAGCTTCTGAGCCTGTTTCATCTGCGAATAGCAGCTCATTGCAAGCCATATCACTTTTACTTGCGCTTCTAGTTTCCTAGGTGCTTTTTTTTTCAGGAATAAATTGAGAAAACTAAGTAGAAATGAATGTGACCGTGTTAAAAGACTGTATGCTAAACTATTGGAGCATTCCAGAAACTATACTTTTCAATTGTATAAACGTGCATTTCGCATTTCACGTGTTCAAGTGTAAAGATCGGATGGGTGTGTTAGAATTGCGATATTACTGTTTTTCTTCTTCTTTACTTGCATGATCGTGTTTGAAACTACCTCTCTTGCTTTTCTGATACTTTCACTCACATAGCTTCACTCCCATCGCATTCCTGTCTACTTTCACCTTTCTTTTCTTTGTTGCCTACTTCCTTCCACCTGCTCTCCATCCTCCGTCATTCACTCTTTCTCTTCCTTTCACGGTTTCACCATCACAACAGAAAGAAGTGGATGGAAAGTTGGAATGTAGCCATGCTGGCGAAAGAGAGCAAGATGGTTGGTTTTGCAGGGAAGGGTGAAACTAGGTATTTCATCATTAATAAAATGAGCACCTTTGTTGAAATCAATTCTTGATTGATTATAGCAAATTTTTACATTTCCGACTTAAAAATAGAAAACTTCCAAATTTTCGGCCAGATCTGACAAAACAAGTAATTTTGTGATTAGTTGGGTCATTAAGTACAACCAAACACCACCATTCTGCCTAACAAGACCATAAAATTTGGGCTTCACCATCCTCCGTCATTCACTCTTTCTCTTCCTTTCACCATCACAACAGAAAGAAGTGGATGGAAAGTTGGAATGTAGCCATGCTGGCGAAAGAGAGCAAGATGGTTGGTTTTGCAGGGAAGGGTGAAACTAGGTATTTCATCATTAATAAAATGAGCACCTTTGTTGAAATCAATTCTTGATTGATTATAGCAAATTTTTACATTTCCGACTTAAAAATAGAAAACTTCCAAATTTTCGGCCAGATCTGACAAAACAAGTAATTTTGTGATTAGTTGGGTCATTAAGTACAACCAAACACCACCATTCTGCCTAACAAGACCATAAAATTTGGGCTTCACCAATAGAGCTTCAAAGTACTTCAAACCAATCATCCCAACCCCCCTCCCACACTCATTCTCCAAAGTTCAGAGACCTCGAAACCTATATATGTTCACTGCTGATTCTCTGCTCCACAAACCAGGGCAGGGGCAGCTAGTAAATGGGGTAAGGCGATACTCCCCTAAGATTTGGGCCAAAAAAATAAAATGATTGAAACTGTTAATTGTATAAATATAGGTATTTAAAAGCTAAAAGTAAAACTGACATTCATTATTTTGTTTTCTTAGAATTGAGGATTGTCCCAATGGCTTAGTATGCTCCTATTAAATTTGAAGTTCAATATTCATGTGTTAAATTGCTTAGGTTCGGGAGTCATGTCATTGACTTAGTATGCCTCTTCTAAAAATAAAATTTATGTTTATATTCTTAGATTTGAGAGGGTACCAATGACTAAATTATTGTGTCGATTCGAAAATCATCTTGTAATTAATCTTACTTTTTTAATAGTTTTTTTGAATGTTTGTATTTGAAATTGGTGTATTTGATATTTTATTTTTCAAATGTCTTACTTTATAAAATATTGTATCCAATTTCTTTTATTTATTGTTTGTTCAATATTTTTATGCATTGAAATTTCTTGGACACTTCGCCTTATCCTTCCAGAAAGTCCTGGCTCCGCCACTGCCACAAACTCATACAATCTCCTTCATTCCCATTATGTCGTCTCTCAATCAACTATCACATGGCATTTTTTTTCTCAATTTCTTTTCAATGGATTTTCTTCTTGTTTCTTGTAATCATTTTATCTATTGATTGTCATTCAGAACTTATTGGTTTCTTGCTCATGGTTGCCACTCTGAAGATGAGTTATTTGTGTGTTATTTTAAAGCTCATCTACTTCCCTATTCTAACACTTCTCCTTCACTCTGCTACGAATTGAGAAAGCGAAATCAGACTCTGCCTTAGGCAGTTGATGTGCAATCAACATTTCACCTAAGGCGTTGATGCACCAAATATACAGTTTGCTAATACATCACAGTTATTCATCGATACATTAAGTCATAGTATAACGATACGAATGAATGCAACAACTGTAATTAAAGAGTACAAGAAAGTATATACCTTATTTATATCCCTCATCGCAAAAAGTCCAATGCAAACTTCCCCATTCACCATCCACTGAATCAGCAGAGTAAGCAGTCAATATTTGACAAATATGACACAAACTATCTATATTTGTTTCCTTAATATATATAACTCATGCCATAATACAGCCAAAGCTCTCCGCACTAAATATTATAGACATAGAACAAAAAACATAAACAAAACAGACTATAGGTAATAGATACACATGCCAGCTCGCGAACATGTAAATTTATCATCAGTTACTGTCCACTACATTTTTCTAACATAACACACTGCTAAAAAGTTAAAAGAACTATAAAAGCCATGAAATCTCCAGCATGGATATTCTTTTATGTCACTGTAAACAATATACAAATAATACATTTTAAAGTGGAGAAGCTAGTGTTACATTATTATTAACATTCACCAGATTGTTCATTTGACGAGTGAATTACATCTCTTTTAGTTGGGTCAATATATTGTTTTTTTTTTATGAGGATTGTTAGTGGTTTCCCCCACCTAACCCCAACGTAACTCGAACCCGTGACCTATTGGAAACAGGTGAGGTGTCTTACCACACGACTGCACGTCATTGTCGCTGGGTCAATATATTGTCAACTTACAGAAGTAATTTAGAAAAACTGTGTCAAATGGATGCAGGAATATAGTAGCACCTTATAGTAGCACCCAAGAAAACAGTCGGTCTATAATGAATCTCAAACTTGTTTCCAAAATAGAATTTGGAGCACACGCCACACCAGATACAAGGCAACCATCAAATGTGGACCCTCCCCACTATGAATAGCTTGACAGAAGATTCTAAGGATATTGTAATTTTTTACTACCTAGCTCTCAGTTCCAGCGATATCTGTCCAAGAATTTAAGGAGCACGTCATCTATATCAACGCTCCTCACTAGAAGCAGAAACAATCTGCACGTTTGAATACTGCCAAATCATAGTAGTGAAGTGCTGCCTTGATAAACAAGCATGTTATACATGCAAGTGTGCCAAGGCAAGCTTAAAAGTATAATTTAAGCCAGTAGGTGATGACTAAATTTAGGTCCAAGAATATCTAGGCATGCTGACACATTTAACAGTTCACTGAAGTCAAAGGTAGGATATTTGGCGTAGACCGGCTTCAAATCATCAAACATGCTATTTGCTTGTCAAATATATAGATTAAAACCGAAACACAACTTGATACGGCGGACCACAAGGGGTGATACTGACAACTGCCCATCTCTGCTTATGACATCAATCTTCTAAAGGGTATTATGTTAAAATAACAAAAGAACTTCAGTTTACCGTCCAATATATTGCATGGGTTACTACGAATAAAGGAGTTCATATATTAACATACAGAGGTCCTAGATAAAAGGAAACAACCTATATCATATTAACTTCATCTATATATGCAATGCAAATTTGAAATAACATCAAATGGTGTTTACTTGTACATAGATAGTAACATGAATTCGAATGAAGACTTCCATAAGTACTAGTTCACCATTATTAAAATGGAGAGTACTAGCAGTGAATTAACATTTGTTACATTTCTACTTTTAAAATTTACCATATATGAAAGTACGGGCAAAGCTTTAATCAAATTTTTTAACATTTTTAGACCTGCACTATTTTAAGATATCTTCTGCGCCAATACACGCATAAAAAGTTTCTCAACATGGCTTGCAAGCAGAGATATAAAACGGACGACAACTTCACCTGCCAAGTTATAGAGAGGATCAATGTGCACTAAAGAACTCCTTTTTTTGTACTTTTTTTTTCCTAAATGAGGATTGTTAGTGGTTCCCTACCTACCCCCAACGTGACTCGAACCCGTAACCTATCGGATACAGGTGAGGCGTCTTACCACTAGACTGCACCTCGTTGTCGGTGAAGAACTTCCTTCCATAAGCACAAAGAAAGCAAAACTTGTCTACGTCAAGAAGATGCAAACTAATCAAAAGGCAGTAAACTCCAAAATGGGTCACCACCTTGCCGAACTGCCAGGTCAATATGATGCGTTTTCTCTCCATGTAAGATTCTAACTAGATAACTCTTGAGGCTTTCAAACTAAATATTGTTACACTCCAAGTTAAGGAATAAATAGTTTAGTAACCAAAAAATTTATTGATTACTGTGTCATTTAAAGAAGTCGTCTTTTGGCTTACCGAGATTATATCAAGACCTGCAAGTTTAATGTTATCCACAAATCTTGGGATTAACTACAAAACTCATCCCATTACAGGATAACTACCCAAGACTAAAGAATCTTTAAAAAATATCACAAGGAGTAAGAAAAAAAGTACTCCATTCGCAAAACGAGTGCCAATTTTGTATCAACATGATTGATTATCGAACGGATATTTGATTAGGTTTAAACCGTATTTCAAAATATACCAAACACAAAAATTGAAAGATTCTTAGTTAAATTCACATAATTTATTGGGCCAAATTACTAAAAAAATGGTTGAATTTTGAAAACGTTACTCATTTAGGGACAAAAATTGACACTCATTTTGGGACAGAGGGAGTAATTTAAAAAACAAAAGATATACATATTACCAAAATAGACGAAAAAAAGTATTGTGTGTGCATGGTCAATTTGACCTGCATTTATTTTGTGGTCAAACTCAGATCTAGTCAATAAAGGACCTGTAAGCATTTTTCAACTTCCAAATTGGAGTATTTCCTATTTTGTAAATGATTCCTGCAAGGAAGAACCCACGTAAACTTGTTAAGAATTCCAAAACTAGAGTTTTTTTCACTCTGGATATCAGCATCAGAGCACGGGGGAGGGATTATCTCCAACAATTTGATATTCAATCTCAATGCCCAAACTTTCCCTTATTGTGGACAAATTTTTAATTATCATTCAAAAATTAGTAGGTAAAAAATCTACTATATGCTTCTAAGATGACAATATCACTTCTACAGATGTGATGAAAGATTTTGTCAATTTTCTTCAAGATCATAAGTCATAACCCAGGAGCACTTATATGCAATCTCGACATAATTACTGATACAATTCTTAATAAATAGTCATCTAGTGATATAAAACTTGAGATACTAATACAACAGAAGGTTTAGAAGAAGAAGTGCAAGTATATCTTTGGCTACATAGAATTTATTTCAGCAAAAGGAAAAATCAAGGCAAGTTGGGAAAGATCCAGATATTAAACCTCAGATGGATGTAATATTTCCAAATAATATATATCCCTATAACGTCTCGTGGAATGATCAATAATGATGAACAGGAGAAGTTAAATTTAAATTACAATTACATATATTCATAAAATGAAACATAAAAAATAATTATGTGCTTATGTACATTGCTGATTCCTCGCTCCCAGAAATACCCCTCATCCCTCTTGATTATCCTCTTAACGTGCTTGCTTATGGAGTTTACTCTTTGTAGATTATAATTAGAGGCTATAATAGCAATCTTGGTCCCTTCCCAGATCTTAAAGCAAGACATGATTTCAAAGCCCAACAGCATAAACTCCTTTTGCAACAAATCAAGATAGTTCTACAGAAGGAATTACAAAGGAACAATGAACAAGATGCCCATCAATGAAGTGAAAGGCATATGAGGCAATTATGATTATGTTTTTACAGAAGAAAATAACCAATTTAAACATCTACAGCTTTCAGCAAGAAAATGCATTCTAGAATTCTTCAACCAAACATCTGTATCAACAGGTAAAGAAAACGCACAAACAAAAGTTCAACCGCAGTAACAAATCAAGGTCACGTATATATTCACCTTCTCTGTACGGCAATTAGGTTCACAACTATGGTTTATAAAACGGCCCAAATTCCCTTTGGCGCAAGCATCTATAACCTGGCAAGGGCAAGATAATCAATGCTACTGAAGAGCTTGTGGTAAATCCAACAGATAAATTGAATAATAAGTAACATACAAATACGGGCAGCACACTCGCAAACAAAGAGAGCATTTGCTTTCTTAGGTTACCATTATTTAGTAATAATGCACACACCTACAAAAGAGCATCACTATATATATATATATAGGCAGCGAGCACTGAAACAGAAAAACATAGGCATAAACGAAAGAGTGGTGGCAAGATTAAAGGTGAAATAGAGCACCACTTTGTTGCTTAACCAAGCTGTTTTTGGTCATAGGCTTCTCAATGGCACCACTAGTTTCTACAAGAGGCGCAACACTCTGCTCAAAGAGAAAAGTTAAAAACATTCAAACACTCCACAAAGAGAGAGCACAATGTCACTTTCCACACCATCCGCTCCAGACTTTTAGGGGTGAAAAGGGGAAGAAATGAGGTATCCTTATGTGAACCATAACTCTTAATCCCTTTCCTCCCACCACTGTTTCGACAGTTGAACTTTAAAATTGCGCAAGATATTAAAAACGTCAATAACAATGATGCATTAAGAAACAACATGTTGTGGTATTTCTTAGCTATCGAACCTACTTATATCTTCACTACAGCTCCTACAGCTTAAGTTGCACTACACATTCTATTTTACTCCTATTAGTCTCAAAACGCTTTGACTTTTGAAGTTCCTCTCTACTTTTCTAGTGTATCATTGAATCCACTTCATTTCATCTATGACGCCAATTTTATGGGTAAACATGTGCCCAATGGTACAGGTATCTTGTATAACTTTTGTACAACCATTCATCACCAAGACAGAGATAAGAACATGAGGTTGATCCTTGATGCAATCCCACATTAATTAGAGACCCGTGTGCTTCAAAGTCATAAATCAATGGTCAGACCACCACCGTGCATATCTTTGCTCACAGAAATATATCTCCCTTTTACCACTTCCTTCTCCCACACCCCCCAAATTATCTCTAGGAGATTTATCATAGGCTTTTTCTAGGCCAATATGAATCACAGGAGTACATTTTGCTGTTTTAAAAAAAAAATGGTAGACGTAAATCAATGCTCCCAAATCTATATCTTTTCATCAATATTCTTGACAAGTGATAGCTTCAATTGTGAAACTCTTTAACACTAACCCAAACTAATACTCAAACACTGTGTGTTGTCTCCCCTCCTAGTTTTTTTCTCAAGTGCGCTCTCCAAAATCTTCATAGTATTACTCATCAATTTGAAACATCTAATTTCCATACAACATTGGATGTTTCTTTAAAGAGAAAAACCTCCTATTTATACTATACAAATGCACGCACACGCACACAAATCTGTTCAAATACTACCACCTGGGATCACACTTATAACAACAAGTACAATTTCAAACGGCATTCTAACTTGCATAGCTACAGTCAAATTAGTCCATAGAAGTTATATCGATCACTGTTTATATAAACTTCAATGAAGTGCACAATACCTCACTGCCATTCAATGTCATAAAATAAAAATGTTTATGACCCTTCAAAGCATATTCTCTTTGCCGTGCTTCATAAGCATGCATATCAAGCACCTGTGTAAAGCATTAAATTAAACCAAAATTCAAATTCGTTAGTAATGAATAATCAAGTTCACTAATGGAAGACCAGTATGCATGGATTGACTATCTGGATAATAGGAGTTCAGTAGAGAAAAAAGAAACTAATGATTTATTAATTCATCATCAATAATCTTTTACGTAGAGCAGGAAAAAATGCAAACTAAAATACAGAAGCTCAAAAGATACCCAATTCTAGCTAAATGAGATATCTTTTTCACGAGTAAAGCCCAGCAGAGCTCGTTCACACCCAGGAATGTGAAATGACAGACCTGGGATTTGAGAGGGGGGAAAAAACAAATCGTTCTTTTGCAAATTCGACCTTATAGGTGTAAACCCCTCAAATGATAAGGGTTATAGTGTAAATGTTTTATAGAAAAAAGCTTTTAACTTATGGGAAATGCATTATTGGATAATTTATTTTTAATATATATATTTCATCTTTTTCAAGATACTTCCACCGTCCCAAAAAGATCTTCCCATTTTGACTTTTTTGGTAGAGTGAATTCAACTTTGACCAATTATTTAAACAAAACTAATTAATAATATGAAATTATAAAAATTGTATGGAACATTAAAAGAAAAAAATTGATAAATATTTTTACAATTTTAGAATATTAAGTAAATATTTGTAGAGCATTTGATCAAAATTTAATCTAATTGACAAAAAAAATATCAAATAAGGTAGAATATGCTAGCAGAGTAGCAGGTGCAATTATTTAATGTTTTACTTTTCTGCTCTAGCGTTGATTTTCAGTTTTGTTCTTGACAGCCCTAGAAAAAAAAACTGGCTCCGCCACTGAGTAAAAGAGAAGATTCTTATTTATTGACAATAGCCACCAAGTTGTTATTAGACTATAATCAGCTCACATCAGCATAAAGCACCAGCCCCAAATCCAGCTCGTTGCCCATCACATTAAGGAGCGATGTCACCCCACCGGTCAATAAACATGGCACATTACTAGTGAGGTCCTAATAATGAATATACACATTGTTTTACTAAGCCACAGTTGAGAGACCACCATGCCTTCACCAACCGACTTCAACGGAAAAATTGGTAAATCAAGCAGCTCACCTCTCCAACATATTCAATAAGGAACCGTCCTTGGGGGATATCCTCTTGCAACTGAAGCCCATAACCCTTCTTTCCAGTTCGAAAACACTTCAGTTTTGCATACTTTCGTTTCTGGAACTGCAAGCAAAAGTAGGAAATTATGATTTTTGGTATGAAAAAGAAAATCTGACTATGGAATACGTATCCAAATAGAAAATTCAACTACCCGCTGGTTTGAGCAAAGTTCTCCACATGGGCATGTCCCTTTTACACATTCAATACTAAGCAACCGATTCAGGCATCCATCACGACAACCCCTACGGCCTTCTGGAGGAGGTTTGCAGTGACAAACCATTATCTGATAGGCATTAAGAAAAGAGAAGAAGTTCAATGAAATACACAAAACAAACTGATTCCTGTAAGATATAAAGAAAGAAGAATATAGAACATTGTCTGTTGTATAAATTATCCAACCAAATATATAATGCTCAAACAACAGTGGCTTGTTGAATCACCACTATGGAGATTAACAGTTAATGCCAATGAGAAAGAAATATGAGCATTCTCTTTAAGCTGACAGAATCTTTATTAGCGGACAATTTTCAGTCCTGATATGCATTCTTCGAAGTAATATTGTTTTGATGTATAATTATATGCACGTTGATAATCATCTTAAGAACCAAATCACGAGAAGGCGCCGGCTAAGATACACACAAGAAGGTAGTCTCATACTACAACCCATATAGATCAGGTTTTTATTAATGATTGTCTTCAATGTCATCTAGGATTGGTGAAACTGAAAACAATCAGTACTTCAAGACACCAACAAAATGCAACATTATTATTACTTCATTTTTTAGGTGCCAATCTAGTGATCAAGTTTCGTATCTTTTATGTTCAGCGTTTTAGAAGGGGTAACAAGAGAAGATGACATGACTCATGAGTATTACTTTCAGACCACTACTTGAAACTATGATGAAAATGTAAGTGGCTACAGCACTGTACGAAAAATTTAGATGAATTTGCCTGCGATATCACTTCACGGCACATGATATTTATGAGTGTAATGTGAATAAAAACATATACACAGGCGCATAACACAGACACACAAACACAGTAAAAATATATATATATATGTTTGTGTGGTGCAAATCCAAACCCATAGACTACCTATACCAGCATGGACAGTAACAAATTATCTCTTGAAGTTGTGACAATTTGTATAAGAATATGGCAGTTGGGGGGGAATCAAATTAGTGGTGGATTTGGAGCAGCATGAATCGTAAGAGCGATTTTCAGCTGTCCCACTTGACACATGTTCCTCAAAACTAAGGCTACAGTGCTGCACTTTACCAGGAAGTAAGAAAAGAGAGAGGTCTAGTGGAAAATATCTGAACTCATTGCATATATCTTCCCTTGGAGACAAAGGCCAGTACATCTCTAGTCATTTTCCTCACTTTCGATGTGCTGGACAAACGGACATTAAATCTCACTATCTACCAAAGTAAAATTTTTATTGTAGTTTTCAAGTCAGTCTTACTCTCTAAAATCCACATAGAGCTCATAATCTCATTGTCCCCCCATAATCACGCTAACATCATTACCTGGAAAGATATATGCATGTACAAGGATACCTCTTTCCATACATTTATATTGGACATACAAGTGACGATACACGCATATTTGTTTTCATTAGCGTATACACATGAAAATGATGCAAATATTGGCATCTATGAAGCCAACTACCATCACATGTTAGCGGACGAAATTTCCAGCTAAAGTCATTTCCCAACTATACTTCCTTAACAATCTTTGGGCCTACTGTCAAGTTCCTTAAGATCATGCGACTTATCAAACCTATCACTTAGCAGCATAACTATCCACATATTAAGTTTACCTTACCCTTAGTACTCTGCCTTTGTTACCAATGCTAGGGGACTAGTGGTAACATTCTAATGTTTTCCGGTATGACATACGTAGAGTTTTGTCATATAGTATCCCCCAATATGGGGCAACCAAAATCCCCATTCCTTTGATCACTATCCTGGAAACTTCCACTCATAATTGTACAATCCGTTCTTCATTTCGGGATCTCTCTATCCCTGAACTCACACTACTAGCAATCTTCCTCTACTATGCAATTCCCCAGCGGAAAATCACTTATTTTGAAATGACGTTTTTCTAAATTTCTACAAGATGCCACAGTCTTGCACACTTCCATTCTCCCTGGTAGCCCACAGGACCTATGAAGCATTTTTGAGCTTCGAAGAAGGGCAGCCTTAGGCTGTACTAATTTTAGGAACACAGCTGATTTTAGATTAGTTGGTTCAGATTAGGGGAATGGAGCAATTGTTGCCTTGATACCTAACACACACAGAGGGAGAGATTTTGTTCCTTAACACCAACCTGGGACAGCAGGAGTAAGGTGGAGGCAGTCTAAACTCACTCCATACACATGATACAATGGATTCCATACTTCCAGACCTCAGCGAGCTATGTTGTCCAACTCAATTATATATGCCCAAGTCGCATCATCTCAAATGGATTGCTTAAATTTTTGTTACTAAGATAATTATCACCCACTGAGAATGATCACCAACTTTCTTCCTTATAGCATCGTTATCAACATTTCCCGTATAAAACATATACTCCATAACTCATTTCCAAAACCAACCCCTTTCAAACTTACTGCGAGATTCCCATCACCACAAGGACAAACAAAGCTCTTACACTTGTCAGATTGATTTGAGTGGATTAAGTTCTTGGCTGGGGCATCAAACTATATTGCTGTTAGTTTTATCAAAGAATCATTCCTAATCCTACCACTAACGCATTCCACTACCAAGATATCAAATCCCAACGACTTCCTAACATTCAACGATTACTACATCTTCCAGAAATGGAGAAATGTTCTAATATTGATTCATGCGAGACCCATCTTTGAATGTGGACAATGCATACAGTTTTTTGGGAGAGAGAGGGAGGGCACATAGAGAAAAAGAAACAGTTGGAAACAGCTATCAAGGAAACTAACGAACAGCGAAAAATAAGGAAAACTATATGTTTTTAAGAAGGCTCAAACCTCATCAATGGATTGATTTTTACGGTTCCGATGAAGAAACAAATTTGACCTTATCACCTTCCAAGGAGCCTGGAGCGGAACTGCTGCACATTGATATGTTAAAAATCAATAAGCTAATCACAGATCAGCAATTGCAGACGAGCTTAAATTAACATATTTACATCCTAGCAATGGCATGATTAAATACCTTTTGGCTGCTGTTGGCTGAACTGATTTGAATTCATACGCGCACCATAATTATCTTCCTCGTCTGATATTTCCAATTCGGCATTAATATCTGCATTGGACTTCTCCTGAGGAATTGAGCAGTCGCCGAAGGTTTTATCCATGTTGTCCTTGCAAATCCTTTATAATATATCGCACAAGAAAATGCTTACATCACAATCTGAAGTATAAATTATGTAAAAGGGTTATCAATAAAAAATAAGTCAATTGCAGAGTTTTGGACTTCTAAAATTTTCTCTCTTTTTCACTTTGGATTTCATCAACAGATTTAGCTTGCTCTCAAATGATCCCAGCAAACTAAAAGTAAGCCAACTGGTTACTATTTGATGGCACTGCACCTTCCAACATATGGCGAGTAATAGAACATTTATTGGATAGCGAATTTTCTGCTAAAGTAATTTGCAGTGTTGCAAAACCGTTCAAGATTGAGACAACAAAACACTCTTTCAGCAATACATGAAAAAATCATTCTTGGTCACTAGCGAAATTTCTACATAAGCAACATATACCATATTGGGAAACCAAAAATCAGCATATTACATATCAAAATGATAATCAACAAATGAAACTGTACCATTTGCAGTTTGTTGCTTCAATGGAATCGGCAAGAACAGCTGGTATTCGCCTCCATTTATGGCAATCATCACAACACACCCAAGCATTCCTAAGAGAACCACGCTGGTCCCTTGTCCCACTAGGCACAACGGACAAGTTAGAAGAGTCTCCAGCCGTAATTCTGCATCCACTCTTTACATCTTCATCAATTCCTACATCAGAATTTTGTCATAAAAAGTTAAGGAAAAAGAGGATCGCAAATCCTTAGTAATTTGGGGATAGATGGGACATGAGCAAACAGTTTAACAAGACTCCTCGTACCTGTTTCTGGATAACTTTGCCCTTTGCAAACAGCATCAGCATCATTCTTTTCCTTGATTTTGCAGTCACCAAATGACTTTGCTTCAAATCCTTTCTGTGGAGAATTACTTCGTCTTCTATTCACTGATTCAGAAAGTTCTGACCTGCTCTTCCTAATTCCATTTGATTTAAAACTTTTTGGAAGTTTTCGCCCCCTAGATGAAGAGCTCAGAAGCAACTTGCCGGAAAGCCGGGACTCGGGTGACTCAAGCCCAACACAGGGGCTCAACTCAACTTCACCACCACTCTCAGCAGAGCCTCCAACCGCAGTTACATGTGATGAATGCAACGGTTCAGCTTCAGCATGGCATCCTTCACTGCTAGAAGCATAACTAGCAGCAACTCCCAGGGTGGTTGAGATGGACACACCATTATACCAAACATCTCCAAGTGCCTCCTTCTGCCCACTGTTATTTGATACAGAGTCAATGATGATTCCTGGACCAGGTAATCCAACTTCTTCAACAGAATTACTTTCTTGATACATATTTTTTTCAGAGTTAGCTCTCCCACTACTTGTCTCCGACAGACCTACACTAGCAAGGTCTTCATGAGCAACGTCTTTAGTTAACGTCAGTACATCCTCCAGATCTTCTGACATTATTCCCCTACTTTGAGGCTCTGGATTCACATTGATGACTTCTGAATCAGGTGAAGTACCAGGATCAAGGCATCTATCTTCCACTGTTTCTTCTAATCCTCCTACACCATCCTTGCATGGAATTCCATGAAGAATATCAACACTTTTTCCATCTGAAGTTTCACTAATGTACTTATCTGCAAGGTGCACATCTAGAATAGAATCTTCAGACAGTAGTGCAGCACTATCCGAGTTCTCATTTAACGACTTGGAGATTGAAATAGTAGCCACATCTTTTTCCAATTTACCATCACCATCACTACTTAATTCAGGAGTTTTGATCATCACCTCCCTGCATTTGTCAAGATTATTGCCAGTAGCAGGCCCCACATTCAACACGCATCTTGGAATTGCTTCTTTCCCCAATTTAACCTTCAAGCGAATGCACCTTGAGTAGGTCCGGGTTTCACTCTTGGAAGTCTGTGAGCTTTGAATAGTCAGATTCTTGTTCCTATTTCGTTGAGTAGTCCTTGGCTTCAACAACTCTATATGCTTGATTTGACCTACGTCGTGCCTCGCATTTTGCTCAAAAACTTCTGTTACATGTTCCAATAATCCCCAAGGAGAAGACCGAGCTCGTTTGCCCATTCCACTTCTTTGTCTTCTTGCAACCTTCAAAAAAAGCGAATCTAATAGCGCTCTCTTGTCAGCTATCCTCCGAGATTTTCTTGCGGCCCTTTTGGCCTCAGTTTTCTGATTATTTTTACTCTTGCAGGTACTCCTCCGAGTTGATAATCGTAAGACTTCAGGGAATTCTGGCTGACCAGCACCATCATATCTGACATTATCTATTCCTACAAGATCTTTCTGCTCACCAGATTCGGATATGACGACAGAGTTAAAAGCACCAACAAGATTATCCGTTCCATGGATATCTGATGCAGTCAAACTCTTGGAAGAATCAGAATCTGCTATGGAAAAGGGCTCGCATGATTGCAAAGAGACCGATAACGAGTCAACTGCAAAATCAGGGTCCATAGATGATGTTATTTCTTTGAAGTTGCAGACATATTCTTCTGTTGGAAATATATGGGTGAGCATATTAGCCTTTTACGATTCCTGGTTGAAAACAATACCGACCCAAACAAGGGCCCTGTCTTTGTTGGCGGAGCAGTAAGAACCATGCAAAGGTGCTTTTCTAACAGAAATCCAATACTGATCTGTGAACAAAGCAAGGAAGTGATGTTGTTAAACTTCGGTATTTGTGCAGTAAAATGCAAAGAGGTATGTACATGGAAAAACAATCAATGTCAACATACACAGGAAGCAAAAAATATTTACTTTCACTAATCAAATCATGTAAAACACCTACAATGATGAAACCTTAGTAAGAATCGCATTAAGAATAGAAAAAGATATTGCACAACATAAGTTTATCACTATAAGAATAAAAAATTATTATCACCAGATTAACTAAGTTTGCCCACTTACAAAAAGGAGCATATAGCTTCTTTAGTGACTTTTCGCAATCAAAACAAAACTGTCATGAGTACAACTTGCAAATCGTTCACTTTCTGTGACAAACAGAAGTTCAAGGTATGCCACCAGAATTTATAAGCCTTTTTATTAGTGTTGGGACTTGGGCAGCATAATTCAACTTTGTGAACTCTTGTAAGCAGGGGCGGATTTAGGTGGGGTCGGGCGGGGTCGGCCGACCCCACCGTGGTGAAAAATCCTTCTAGAGTAATACTATTTTCAAAAAAAATAGAGGTTTTCGACCCCTCGTTTCATTTCGTTTCAAACATAAATTTGATTCGTTTCGTTTAAAATTGAATTACTTCTTTCGTTTTGTTTCAAACATGGATGCATTTCGCATAAAATTGCATTACTTCGTTTCGTTTCGTTTTATTTAGTGGTTTTGACCTTAATATATGATTATTATTGTTCATTTAGGTTGATCAATGAACAAGTTTTTAACTAAACGGCCTAGATTTGATCCATTTATTTGCTTGTTCGATCCAAAAAAATTTCTCGGGGGCCCCCTTACAATCTCGCCCCCACGACGTAAAAATCCCGGCTCCGCCTCTGCTTGTAAGGATGGCAGCGCATGGGCCAAAATTAGTATTCTCACACTTGAAGTGACCTGTATACCATTGTTCTAATAACACCCCCCCCACACACACACACACACACTACACAAAAAGAATGCAGATGGACTGTTTTTTTAGCATTTCAGACTCATGACCTCCATGTCACGGTGGAGCAACATTAATAGTCAGATAATGCTCCACCTGGCATACGTACATCGATGTACACATGCACACATACAGTGTGCACAAATGAAAGTACTAAGTTACAGCCAAAAATGTATCCCTCATGTCGTGTGTGAATTGTGAATGGCTACATATTTTAAGTTTGTAAATTATGGTCTTGCAGTGAGCTCTGGTTAGAGTAAAACAGATTTGTTAGTTAACATCCCACCCAACCCACCCAAAAAAAAAACTTGCAGAAAGACTATTTTAGTATTTCAGATCCATGACAGCAATGTCACTGTAGAGCAACCTTAATTCCCAGATACCTATGCACACATATATCATGTCAGAAATAAGTCGTAAGTGACAGCCAAATATATTTTTATATATTTCTATATTTATTTATATATAAATAATATTTATATATATATCACAGCCTGTGCAACTGTGTTGAGTAATCAACATCTCTCTCTCTCTCTTGTGTGTACAGTAAGTAGGGACGGCAATTTCTCGAAACCCGATAATAATCCGCCCCAAAAAATCCGATTTTCTCACAACTATTAAAAATACGGTCGGGCTTGGTTTGAGCGTTGCCCCGTCCTGGCCCGCCCCGCCCCGATAATAGTGTTGTAAATATTTTTTTTTAAATATATATAATATACTACATAAGGATAAAGACAAAATTTAATTTACTATACTTGTTTTGCTGTAAAGTACTCCTCCTCCGTCCCTCCCACTTCTTCAAATCCACACATCGTCTCCCTCCCACTTCTAGCGGCTCAGCAGCTCCGGCGATTCAGGTTAGCATCCTTTGTTCTTTCCTCTTCCTTCCTCTTCTTTTTTGTTTTCTCTTCTTCTCCCTCAATTTATAGCTCTCTTTTCCCTCCCCGGCGACCAAAAGTAAGTGTCTCCACTTTGTTTTCCTTTTTATTCATCTCCTCTATTCTCTTCGCCCAGGTCATGGATTAATCTTCTCCTATAGGTGATGGATTAATCTTCACTAGGATGAAATAGGGTTTGAAAATTGGAAAGGGGCGGGGAGGGCAAGCGGGTTTCAGTAAATACGGGGCGGGGCGGGTTTGGGATATGATGTACGAAAGGCGGGGCGGGTTCGTTTTTGGAGATACCAGCCCCGTTGCCATCCCTGACAGTAAGTGTAATTGCTAGAAACAAAACAATTCAGCAACAGTAAAAGAAATTGAGTGTGCATGTGTGTGCTGGCCGGGGAGCTGAAGATAAGAGGGGCAGTGCAACAAACAATTAGCAAGTTCGCGACAGCTAAAATTACACAATTACAACCTTAAATTCAATTAACAGAACAAAATAACAAACAAAAAATAGAATGACCAAACCAAACCACAATCAAATGAGTACGACCAAAAACTTCTAAAAATATATATCTTTAAAAAAAGCCCTAAAAATCAAGTCAGGTGCAGAAACAACAAAAATCAAAGCCTCGAGGAAGAGATTAGAAGCCAATGCCGACACTTTTAGGGCCAAACAAACGCAATTAGGGATTGATAAAGCAGCAAATACATTGATTGAACAACGGCAACGGGAGGGAGAGATCGTCACCTGAAAATCGAAACGACCGGCGTCGTTGAAATTCAACCTCTCTCCTTCTGATCAAAGTGGTGGTTGGCGACCGAATGTATGTGTGTGTGTGCGTAAAATGATATAAATACGCGTTTCTGTGTGTGTGTGCGCTGTAAGGAAATTGGGTAGAGAGAGAGAGGGAGGGGAATCGCTTGGCGCTGTCGCCAAACGGTTTTTAAGGGGAAAAGGGAGGAAAGGAAACCCCTTCTTCCGAAACCTGTTCCTTTTATCTATTTGACACACACACACACTTTTTACTACGTGTTGCTCCGTTTTTTTATTTTCTTTTTCCTTTCTTTCTTTCTTTCTTTTTTTTTTTTTTTTTTTTTTTGGGTTGGGGGTTTGGGGGAGGGAGTGGAAGTGGAAGTGGGTTCTTAATTAGTTGTGGTTAGGACTAAGTACGTTACAATAACAACATTATTTCGTTGGTGAGGGGCTGAGGGCATTTATGCTAATATGGAGGTGCTTTTATGTTGACACGTGGCGTTTGTTGGGGTTTATGGTAATTTGGTTGGTCAATGTTTGGATGACTTCATGATTGGAGGAGAGTGGAAATTTTTGTTTGGACCTTTTGGATTACGAGCATAAGAGTAGTTTGGCTTTAAAATCTTAAAAATAACAAGGAAAAGGAAATGAATGTGTCTTTTAGTAGAGAGTTTTCCCATTGAATCTAGATTGATTTGCTTAATGCAAATTAGATTTTGGTTCATGTTGAATTCCATATCTTTCGTATGAAGAAAACACTTATCAATTTTGTTATTCGATATGTATTTTTTATCGTAATATGAAAAAAATTTAATTAAAATGACAGACATGATAATTGATGTTTTTGATAAGTAAGATTTTATGAATTCGAGGATCCTCGAGCAATCGTAGCCTTCCTTCTTAGCGGCTCAACTTCAAGTCTGAAATTGTCAATGGCTTGAGAAAACAGAAAGAGAATGTTACCTCAAATGTTAGGAACACTTTAATGTTACCTCGAATGTTAGGAACACTTCAGGTAACACTTGTCTGACGAGCAGCACACAACATAAAGAAAAAACAACTTTGTAGAATGAGTTAGCAGCGGAAATTAAAAGACCAGAAGTTATTTTTCTCAAGTTATATATTAATA
>JAOWAN010000043.1:6510613-6528447 GCA_028566635.1 Lobelia cardinalis
CATTTTCAAAAAGGCTTGTGCTTCCGAAGTCTTAAATATAAACGGAGGTGGCGACTCTCAAACTTACACACAAGCATTTGAGCGGTCACTGGGAATGAGAAAACCCGCGCGTTGTACCGAAGTTCTCATCGCACCATTCGATGCGAGGATATATCGGGGGTTCTCACACGTGTATATTTTCACAGGTTACATCGCATGGCCATTAGAAAGCTGAATGCTGTTAAGAAATAAAAGCAGATATAATACAATGATGAAAAAATTGACCACAAAGTTGAATTAGTCAAACAAGATGAATGTAATAAATTTGAATCAAAAAAACATCGAAATTAGAGGGAACTGCAACGGTTTCCAGAAAAGGATAAGAACAAAATCCTAAATAATGAAAAGGATGAAGAGGAGCACATGAATAAATACCGGAGGGATCTGTGACATCGACCCGTAGTTATCACCAAATCTCTCTACAAGTCGGGTTTGAGTATGTCTCTTCCTCTTTTGTCGGTACACTCTTGGTGTTCGTCGTGTTAGTGGAAAAGTTACAGTCGAACTAAAGGACATTAGGGGTACTGGATTGGAAGGGGTAATAAATAATTCCTTAAATGGATAATTTGAACGAATAACACCGTTGGAATGGAGATTTAAGTTGGTACGACGAGGGATGGGAGAACGGGTGATTTTCAGAAATAGGGCATTAACAGGATGTGATGGAGGGAGAGAAATAAGGGGTTTGCTGCAGCGAGTATTAAGATTTAAGAGGGTTAGTCGGGTGGTTGGGTGCAAAACACATGTATTAACAATCAAATTCAATTTCAATTTATGGGTGGAAATCGTCAACTACTTCGCTCGGTTTATCCGACCAAAGTAAAGCGTCAGAACTAGATCTCGAACTAGAGCAACTAGATTCTCTGTGGGGTGAAAGATACTAGTAGAGAAAATCTAGCTGAAATGGACAACAACCAACAGGGTTGCAAGTAGGTTGGAGCATAGACACTGAAAATCAACTTGTGAGTTGGCTTTTGTTAAAACGACCCACTTTGTTCAGTACGATTAATCACTTTACATCTTGGGGACAGTCTGGATTGTAGAATAAGTTTGTTAAATATGTACAGGGGGTAATAGATGAAAATTAATAATTATAGATTGTGATATATTTGATATAAGAGTATGATATTTGTTAAGTGATCGAATATATTACATATACTCCATATTTTCTTATAACACCGTATAACTTATGAATTATGATCCAGCCCTAAAAAACTTACAAAATAAAATTGAATGATTTGAAAATTAATAGTTGGGATCCATAGGAATAATAGAGAGAGGGGGGAAAGGAACCTGGGCTGTGTTCTTTTGGTGCGATCAAAAATGTGAATTTTGTGTAAGAATATTATTGTATTAGAGGGACACTTATGATAGGGACGACATTTGGCACCATTCACACCCACATAGTTAAAATGAAAAATATTAGGGGTGTTAATTCGGGCGGGTGCGGGTTATGCAGAGCGGGTTACGCGGTTTTGTATTTTTTTTCAACTCACCCGCACCGCACCGCATAAGGTAATTCACCCTCATCGTCTAACCCGCGGTTTGGTCGGGCGGTTTATGCGATTTTTCCAATTATGTCAAAAAATTTCAATTTTCTAAGTCAACTTGAAAATTAATTGAAATTCATGCTTGATCATTAGTGATGCCCCAATTTAATCCAAAATTAAAAATCTAAATTAATAAAAAATCAATTACTTTCATAAATCATGACATTAAAAGGAGTAAAAACACAATTCTGTAGACACCACATTTTTTGGACCCTTAATTTATGATTTAATTACATACAATTAATCATAAATTAATAGGCAAACACAACATTATGTCATACATGGCATAACAACATGCTTTAAATTGCTCAATATTGCATTTAGGCATGATCACCAAATGTTGCATTTTACTAATTAAATAGAATATCTTTTTTGTAGGCTTGAAGAGGGGATAAACTTGGAGGCTAAGCAAAAGAGGTGATCCAATGAGACAAAACACCAACCAAGCATGATTAGTGGTGGACTATGCCCTTGAATCTCCAAAAAATCCAAGTGGGAACTACCAAATTCGACCAAAAGGGAGCAAAAAAGAGAGAAACAGGGACTCTGGACCGCAACGGTCCAGAGGATCTGTTCCTCTAAATTTTGCCCTCTTAGTAAGGGCAATTAGATCTTTTTAGGGGACCCTCCCAAGGACATTTTGATCTTTCTAGGACATTTGTAAGTCACTCCTTAGGATTTCTACCCTATACCTATAAATACAACCCTTATAAGCCTCATTAGAGGAGGTCCAAGAGTTTTGAAAAATTTGGGGGAAGAGATTGAGAGAGGGATAGACTCTTTGTGAGTGCCTCATGGCAAAGTAGAGAGAGAGATCAATTGAGAATTGGCACTCAAATTCCTTCAATTCTCACATAAATTCTCATTTAATCTCTATTCTATTTCATCTCCAATTCTCAAAATCACCATACTATCCTAATTCACTTTCAACCATTGATTACTCATTAATCAAGAAAGGATGATGGGATCTTAAAGCTTCAATTCATCTTCATCTTGCTTCTCCTCTAAGAAAGACTCTTTGGGAGTAGATAATCTCTTAATTCTCAAATTGTTGATTTAGGAATGTAAATACGTGAATTCATATTCTATTACTTCTCTTCCTCATAGATCTAGCTTCACATGAACATTCTTGATTAGATCTATTAAATGTTTATGTAGAGATTCATACATGCATGTTCTTGTAGAGATCTATTAGATTTCTTGATTATGTGTTCAATCTTGATGCCTTGTTGGGAGTATGTAATAGTTTACTTCATTAATGAAACATGTAGCTCTATTTGAGCTTTCTATTTATTATGTATGATTAAAATCTAGATCTATCATCTAGCATGCCTTGGGAATATTATTGCTCTTGTGACTTTAAATTCTATTGCATGGTTCTACCTAGATCTATGCCTCTTTTCATCTCTTGATGTGAATTCCAAAGTGATCTTCAAATGATGGCATGAAATGTGTTCGTCAGAATAGCTTGGGCTAATCTCTTTGAAATATCATTATAAAGAACACACATATGCTTAATCTTGAAATTTGAATCTCACATGTTATTTTCCTTCCATTTATCTCCCTTGATTTCATGAGATTGCTAAGTACATGATTAGAAAATTATGTGCTAACTTACTCCCTTGGCTATAATAAAAATTCCATGAACACGTAGGTAATCTCCTAGTTAATCAATAGCTAGAGAGTGACATCTATAAGGGGATCACATGTAGAAATCCCTAGCTTGTCCCTTAAGAATTTTGGACCATTATGCCCTTTGCCTCTTCATGTGCAAATGATCATTTTGCCCTTGCTATGTCTAACATGCTTTTCCTTGCAAAAACATGCTTTATAATTGCTCCTTAACATGCATGCCTTGACTTGACCTAGGAGTTAGGTATGTTGACCACCCATCACTTTGACCAAACATGGCAATTAAATGAAGCTTTGACCAACCTTGACCAACCTTAAGAGACAAATGGATGCTAGAATACCATTTAGAGATCTTTGATTAGGGTGAGTTGAATGATTCGGTTCTTCTCAACTCGTAACTTAGCCTCCGGACCTAAGAATTTCTTCAAAATTAAAAAGCTCGTGCTTTCGAAGCCTAAAACGAAAACGGAGGTGGCGACTCTCATTTTTTCAATAAATGAATGGTCACTAAAGAGAAGCCCAACACACATACATTTAACTTTTTTCACACGAAAAAGTGCCCGATGACACCGTCACTTAGACCCGATCGATCACATCGATCCGAGGGCGCGAGAGGAAGCAAGGGGTTCTCACAAATCCGTAACACATTTAATCACTAAAACTAAAACTGACATATAAAGTTTAAGTTTTTACTTTCTACAATTTATCAAATGTGAGTCAAATACAACCCTTAAGACATTTAATCGCTAAACGAGACGAGTAGTGTAGAGTAATATTTATGTATTATGTATATATCGTACAAATAAAAAATTTAATTTTTAATTAATTTTTTATGCGGGTATATGAGTGAACCCACATAAAATTAGTCAAACTGTTTACGTACACCGCATAAATATTGAACCGCCAAAAACGCTTTGCTTATTCCGCCAAACTATTTAACCTTAATTTTACGGTTTTAGCGATGTGATGCGGGACGGTTCAGCGGATTGACCCGCATAACTAACAGCCCAAGAAAATTACTTTTAAACAGAGGCCCGTGTGAAAATGATGATCCCTTAGGTTGCCATGGGCTTTGGTCGGGTCCACTTGGCTTGGGTTGTGGGCTCCTCGGATTTTAGGGAGTAACAGAAACCGGAAAATTTTCTCATTAGAAAAGAAGCGAAATAAAGGGTGTTTTTGAATGAGTGATTTAGGGTGTGTTTGGAAGTGGGGTTTTTTGATATGTTTTGTTTTTGTTTATGTTTTGTGTTGGTTTTGGTTTTGTAAGAGTTTTATAATTTTGCCCTTTGACTTTTAATAATTTACATAATAGTGATGGAGAGAGAAAGAGAGAGAGTGTGATAGTTATGATTTGATGTGATGTTTGATAGGATATAAAGATGATATAGGGGTATGTAAAAATAGTAGGTAGAGAGAGAAAACTTGTGTTTTAAAAACTTAAGTGGTGAACAAGTTTTTGTAATATTTTTCATGTTTTGTTCCAAAAACTTAAGTGCTAAACGGGTCCTTATTGATTTGATTTTTGGATTTTTGTAATGATTATAGTAAAAAGTAAAGGAGAGATAGTGAAAAAAAGTGTGAGACTAATAAGAGAGAAAAATCAAAAATCAAAATTACTGACCGAAAATCACCCAAGAACGCGAACAAAATAAACAAATCCCGTCCACCGGTCCACGGATCCCGTTAGATATAACTTTCCTGCAAAATTAAATTAAAAATAAAAAGGGGGGAGAAAAGAAAAATGAAAATCGGAGAGGAAAGAAAGACGGGTTAGCCTCCGAAGGTGCCGTCGAAGTGTCCAACGAAAGCCACACTGAAACAAGAAATCGGTTGAAAGAATTCCCCACTCATTTCCAACTCCGATTAGGGTTTCAACTTTTCTCGAAATACCGCCCTCACCTTCGATGGAAGAAGTCGCCGGTGAATCGGCGGCGGCGAGAGTAGGGATGACGGTGCCGGCGGCAGTTGGAGGGCAGAGACAGAGGTTCCAGGTGGAGCTGAGGCCTGGGGAGACCACAATTGTGTCGTGGAAGAAGCTTGTCAAGGACTCTAATAAGGTCAGGCCGGCGCCGCCTCCGCCTGTTCCCGTCGCGGTTCCTGACCACCAACAGCAGCCGGCGCCGCCGCTTAATCATGTTGTTGCTCTTCCTGCTCATCCCGCACTCGTTGATCCTCGCATTGCTTCGGTGGTATACTAAAACGCTGCCTTTTGTGTCAGTATTAATTGCTCAGTTTGGTATTAATTGCATGCATGGTGTTTCTTATTGCATTTCTCGAATTCGTTTCTGTTTCTCGGTTTCGGTGCAGTGTTTGATATTGTTCACATCAAATTCATTCCGTACATGCAAAAGAGTCCACTTTTGGGCAATTTAAACTTACTTAGATTTTGAAAATTATAAAAAGTTTGCATTTTTGATGTAGATTATAGTGATTGGAATTTTTATCGTGCAAAACAAAATAAATTTATGCTGAATGTTGATCTGTTGTTGCCCGTGTTGAACTTTTTAATACTGTTTGGCTGATTTTCTGGAACGTAAGGGGGTTATAGTTGAGTTCGCCTTTTGTCGCAATATCTGATACGGCAAAAGTCTGTCCCTTTTCTGTGCGTTATGGTAACTTTTTCTTTGAGCGGACCAATAGTTTTGATATGGACTTCTCATTTTATGTTTGACTCGTTGGATGGCTTACGTACGAGTTGTGACGTTATGCGTTGTTGAACAATTTGGATCAATATTCTTTACTTGTATTTTTACTGTTTTTATCTAATTGTTAGTTATGATTGGTGTTATAATAGGGACAACCTGCTGAAAATGATGCAGATGATGCTCCCCCGGCTAGTCGCTTTAGTGCTGTTATTGAGAAGATTGAACGATTATACATGGTATGTGATGTGTTATAATCGAGGGATTGCTCTGAGCACTATATATCTGCAGAAATTTTTCTGCTCTATGTTCTGATCTATTAAATATTTTTTAATAGAATGAGCTATTAAATAATAATATGGCTTCTTATACATTCAGGGAAAGAACAGTAGCGACGAGGAAGATCTTAATGACGTTCCTGACGATGATGAGTATGACACAGAAGATTCTTTCATCGATGACACTGAGCTGGTTAGTTCTGTTATTTTTTCTATTCCAATCTGCTTTACGAGCAGCATTTGCTTGTTATTATTGTTCTTTAATTGATTAGATTGTATTACTATTCCTGAGAGATTCTATTGCGATTTCTTTGTTTTATTTTACTGCAGGACGAGTATTTCCAGGTTGACAACTCAGCAATAAAGCATGATGGGTTCTTCGTTAATCGTGGGCAGTTGGAACGCACGTAAGTTCCTCAGACTCGCTCTCTTTTGTGACATGTTGGTTATCTCACCTTAATTATACACTTGGCCTATTTTATTGATCCCTTTGATTACTAAATCTGCGTTAATCGTTAAGGCCATAAGCTTATTGAGCTCAAGTATTGTTTGAACGTACATCATCAAACATGTGAGCTGATACAGGGATTACACGTTATGGTTGTGACTAACCGAAGTGTCAACTGATGCATTACAGTGAAAGAAAATCAATTTATGTAAACTATCTTGTTTTGTGTGTGATATTTTGATTCATCTGGAGTTAAAATACATATTAATTGATGCTGTTACAAGAGGTATCATCTTGTCATATTATTGGAATAATATACCATGAAAACCAGATGTACGTACATGGATTGGTTGCATTAGCGTTTCCTCTCTATTTTTATGTCCTTTGTCATTGTTTCTATGCTGATTTTTGTCCTTTTAACCTTTTAGTAGCAATGAACCTGCTCCAGTGCCAGCTCAGCAACAAAAGAAGAGGAGAAGGAAAGATATGGCCAAAGATCAGAGTGGCAGTGGTGATATACATGCACCCAACAAACAGATAAGAGTAAATAAGAAAGCTGCTGGTAGACCAGTTTCAGTGGTAAAGAATACTACCACTTCCTCTCACAACATGGTTACTGGAACTGTTAATTTTGAAGATGTGAGACTTCAGAATCAGATGAATGCTCCTGAAATACCTGCTACAAAGAAATCTTCTGATGCTAAGATTCCAGTCGATCAATCTCCTTTGAGAATTCCAAATGGTGAAGCTGTACCAACTGGAAAGGATCCTGATTACCATAAGATGGGAATGCACCAGTCTAAGAATCATACGAAATTGAAGGATGGAAGTGAATTGCCATTTGGCTCAAGTCAGAGACCGAACGACAAAAGTTCTAATGCACAATGCAAATCGCAATCGGGAAGATCACTGAACAGTGGAGAAGAGTGCCATCAACCAATTCAGCGCAAAGAGAAAAATGGCATTCGTGAAAGATCTGATCCTAAGGTTCCTGAAAACTCCTTGCAAACTGTGGTTAGTACACTGACAACTCAATTCTTATTAACACAACTTACCTTCAAGTCAACATGGCCTTTGTGGAAATTACGTGGAATCAACTATATTAATCATTTCCCCACTCAGTTCGTCCAGTGCAATATTACTCTTCTTTCAGTAACTATTTCATTACATTAATGTGTGAAATTCTTAAGTTTGAATTCTATTTGTTTTTAACCTGCATTTATAAGTCGCAGAGAGTTGGTTGACTACATGAGCTTCTAGCTAGATTTAAATAGTCTGTTGTATTCTTACTCTGAATATTTTCCAACCGTTTCCCCATTTTTACCATTGTTTTGACTATTTCTTGTAAAATGTAACCTACCCATATTTTTGAAAAGAGTTGTGGACAGTTGTGATCTCACAAACCTCTCTCTCAACAATAATTTTGTACGCAAAGATGTATCGCAGGTGGATAGGTTTTGTAATTCAGTTGATAAGTGTTTCCTTCTTGTAGCTTTCTCACTTTTCCTTGATTACGCTTTTGGAAGAGTCTACTGTTTAAAATGTTTGGTAAGTAAGAGAACCTCTGTTCACAATTTACATGGACTTGGGTCATAATTGTTAGGCCTGGCACAGAATTCAACTACTGTTAGAATTCTAGGGACGTATGAGATCCAATCATCTTTGTTTTTCTATACTAATTTATCTTATCATAAGTGGTAAGCTTAGCATGAAGCGGTGGTGAGGGGAAACTCTTTTATTTCAAAGCAACTATAGAAAAGCTGTCATATACCCCCGTGTCAATAAGCTCATAATTTTCCATGACTTCAGGACAATGCCACACGGCTTCAAATCTATAAGAGGAGTATGGCTTTGTCCATCTTGTAATAGCCTATTGTGATTCTTTCATGCATTTGTTATTTACGTGGAGCCCTATTGTGTTAATTATGCAATTATGAGCTGGATGAAAAGCTGTTGGAGAATGAATAGTTTTAGACTTTTAGTTGATTTACTTAGTCTTGTCACTTGTGAGCTTTGTGCTTAGGCTTGTGACTGTATTAAGTCCTAGACTTGAATTATTGGTGTATCCCCGATTTCTTCCGTATCTGTAATTGCCTTTCTGTTGAAGAGTTTGTTATGTGATCTCAATTGTGGACACACCCGACTTTTGTGGCTCTTACATCTTTGGACTATTTCTGATTTTTAATGTTAATTTAAGTCTCAGCATTGTTTCTGAAAATTCAAGTCCAGGGTGCTAGAATCTTCTGAGATTGCTTTTATTGTAGGAAGAAGGATAGATCGTCGTCATATGATTCTCAGAGAAACCTAATGGAATAGTTGGTAGCATAGTCTTGTGTGGCCTTTGTTCGTTCCATAAATTCTTATTGTTGAGATTTCAACTAAGGACAAAATCTTGAGCAGGTGGATTGTAATTTGCAAGTTTTATGCCAGTGGATCATTGATAGCAAGTTAAATATGAATAAAAATATCTATAAGACAAATCAACAAAAGAAGTTGAAATCTTAATTTGCAAATTTTCAGTAAACAAAGGGAACTGAAGTAAGTGAAATGAATGCAACATTTGAACCTGATTCTCAATCTTACCAATGCAAAGGCGAGGCAACTTCAGACTTGACCTTCCAACTGTACATACCCACATTAGCATCTCAACCTCTCTAGTAGAAACCATGCTTGATCCTAATCACGGGTTGTTAAAAAAAAGCACTATATCCGGAGTAATGTCATCAATTATTATAAATTATCTTCCCCCCCCAACCTACAAAGTTATCCTTTATTTTTTGGGGTGAGGAAGAACCTTGGCGCAATGTTAAGGTTGTTCTACTGTAACTTGGAAGCCACGGGATTGAAATATTAAACAGCTTATCTGTTTGTAAAGGTAAGAGCATGTTGTCCACTCGCAAACACAGCTATGGTGGTTGCCTTGTGCATTGAACCATCCATTCTCTTTTATTTTGGGAAGTATACACTATATGGTTTTCTTTTAGATTGTTACTTATGATTGTCAAGCATATGAAATGCTATATGTTTAATCATTAATGTTATAACTGGATCTCTGATGGCAGTACACATATTGCTATCCACATCATTGACCTAGCTCTTATATCTGGCAGAAGAATCCTCACATGCAGAGGAAGGAAGGCTCAAGTGTTAAGTCAAAAGGTTCAATGCTTGAAAAAGCAATCAGGGAGCTGGAAAAAATTGTTGCAGAATGTATGTTTGACTGATAATTATATTCTTCATGATGTTTTGGGATTGTTTTTGATTGGTTGCTCATATTAATGAAATATGACAGCAAGACCACCGAGTGGAGAAGTCCCTGATACCGATAATTCAGCTCAGGCCGTCAAAAGGAGAATGCGCCCTGAAATAAAACAAAAGCTTGCTAAAGTTGCTAGATTAGCGGTAAAAATAACGAACTTAATGGCCATCTGATCTGTAGTTTTTCTTTGGAATATTTTTTTCTTCACATATTGCACTCCCTACATCATTGTCTCTCATGGAAGGCTTAAAGATTTAAAACATTTCACCTTTGGTGGTTTCAGCAGGCAACCCATGGAAAAATCTCGAAAGAATTGCTTAATCGGCTGATGAGTATTCTCGGACACCTGATACAGCTCAGAACATTGAAGGTATTATCTCTGGCTTTGACAAAAGACACCTGCTTGTTTCTAGTTCATGCTCTCTCCTCTCCTCTCGTTTCTCCTCCCTCTCTCTCTAAATTTTACTTCTTAGGTGTGTACAACCCATGGTAAGTTATGTTCCTTGGTGTAAATGGAATTGTTGAAGATCAGAAATGACAGTACATGCTGAAATGCTGGTTTATCTTCTTTCTAAATGTTAATAATTTTTTCTATCTCTGGGTTTTTACTTGATTCAGCATTTTGATCGTTAAGCTTGAGAACTGCACATGGGTATGAGAGAAGTTAGTTGGTTCAAATATGTCTGAGTTAGGTCTATAGGCATTTCAGCTCAACAGACACCCTATGTGTAAGTTGGACTGTTCACCATTTTTACCAACAGCCCGCTTTACGATGTGAAGCTTGTTTTGAAATATATTCTCCCACTGCCTGCATGCGATTTTTAGCTAAATAGTATGTAACTTGATGTTAAATTTTTCTGAGCGACTTGGTTTACTGGGCTGAAATTTTATTTTACCCATTTCCTTTACTTTCATATATGGATTAATGGGACATTCGATTTAATACTTGTACAAAGTCTTTTTGCAACTGACCAGAATATATTGGAATTAAGGTATAAGCTAGTCGAGAAAGGAGACTATTTAATCAGTCCCAGCTAATTGTAATGACTAGTAATGTGGCACATGCAACGGATTTATACAGTTATAATCATTCTCTATAAGTATTGTCTAGGTAAGGATTCAGAAAGGAAGCCACTCTATAATTACTAATATGGCACCTGTGATGCATGTGAACATTTATAATTATTATTTTTAGATATTATCACTAAGTTCATAAAAAAGATTAAATACTTGCTTTCCTTTTTGATATTTTTTCCCCTTGATTTTTGAGATGTTATGTAAAGAGTTAGCTATTCTGGATGAAAAGAAGGATGCTTTGTATCTAGGTTCTTGAGGATCACATCCAAGCGAATTGCACCAGACAATTCAAGTACCACAACCTTTTAATAGGCTAAACTACTAATTCCTATCGTAGAAAGGATGTAATTCATATTTGAAAACTTTCACATGTAAGGTAATTAGGACAACTAAAATGTGGATCCCTTATTGGATCCGGACTCAACTAAAGACACAAACAAGACTCCGAACTTAATAATGACATTTATTTGTAGATACTGGAAATTACTAAACCAACTCTTAAAATATTCAAGTAAGAATATGATACTGTTTTGCAGCAATTGATATATTAATATCTTGTAGGACACGATCAGTCAATAACTTGACTGAGCAAGGTCCTTGATTGGCTCCGGATTTAATTGAAACATGTTATGAACCTTGTTGGGCTCTTGTATTTACTTTTCCGGGGACCCTTTATGGACGTCATCACTTTGCCATCTCACAATGGTATCAATTGAGTGGAATGGTATAATTGTCGGGGAGTGGTAGCTGGTTTGGCTTCTTCTATGGGGTAGACTGATTTATATGCTTCCCTTTGAGCAACGAGTGAGGGGGCCTTTCAGTGCGTGCCCATCTCTGTATTGCAGCGGGATTAGAATTTTTTTTCTTTCTTTTTGATGGATGTCTCGTCATCCATCCCCTTTGTATTCTCTCAATGTTACTTCATAAGTACAACTCAACCCAAGTCAACTAAGCCTTTGTCCAATATAGGTGGGGTTGGCAACGTGAATCTTTTTTTCTTCATTTAGTCAGTCAAATGCAAGGTCATCACATCAGCCATCCTTCATATCCTTTGTTATCATTTGTGACTGTCCATGTTAGTTTTGATCTTCTCCTCCCTCTAGCCTCATCATTGATATTGATATCGTCACTGTTGTTAACTGGCGAGGTTAGTGGTCTATGTGGTGCATGTCCAAATCATCTTAGGCAAATTTTCTCATTTTACTACATATTGCTGAAACTTTGACCAATTCATGAATTTATTCATTTCTATTTGTATCTTTCCCGCGTGTCCATGTTAGCATTCGCATTGTGGCAGCGGTCATTCTCTTAGGATCTTCTTTCATAATTGCCCGCATTCCACAAAGGACGCAGGTCTAAAGCTCAACCATATGCATATATCAATTCACTCTGGTGCTTTTTATTTTTTCCACCTAATCCTCCCCAGTATCCTGTGACTCACATAATATCCTATCTACCCATTTTGGTTTATATTTGATTAGTTTTTCTATGATAAAATTAAATGAAAAAACATTGCCTCCTATCTACCCATTTTGGTTTATATTTGATTAGTTTTTCTATGATAAAATTAAATGAAAAAACATTGCCTTTCGGATTTTCATCGCTACAGTTTCTTAATAACAACTAACATGCTGACTTGTATTCTTGATAAATGATGATTGAAGCTAGAATAGGCATTCTAACTGCAGGCTCGGATAATGGTGTCTTTAGATGGGAAGTGAATTGGAGAAAGACGCTCCAACGTAATAATAATATAGACCGAAGGAAGAAGAGTGGGTGGGAGAGGGGGGGGGGAGTTAAACAATGAGTGAAAAATGAAAAAAATTAGTTTAATTGTGTCTTTCCATATGTGATGACAAAAGGAAGTATTCCGTCCGTCCCGAAATGAATGTCAAATTTGAGCTTTTGTGAAATTTAAGGAACTGGACACATAAGAAATATAAGTGGAACATGTAGGTAATCACCGTTAGTGATGTCAACTACAATAGAAAAGTGATTTATTTTGGACATTTTTCTCGATAATTTTCACTCATGTTTAATTTTTATGGGGGATCGAGTATGATTTCTCCTAAAATGACTGTCACCTTACATCTTATGGATATATGAAAATAGATATATTAAACGCTTTGAAAGATACAGAGAATTGGATAAGAATACGATGAATCTTCGGGGAGATTTGAATTTTATTAATATTTCCTGTTTTATGTTTGTTTTGATATTTTTGGAGCAAAACAAATGCCATCTTAGAAGGACTCAGAATTCGCAATGAAGGGCCTTGCTTATTGTTTTTCATCTGTGTCTTCAACCGTGTTCTTGATGTACTTTTAATAAATCAACTGTTGACGATTAGTTGTTTTGCAACAGAGGAACTTAAAAATCATGGTTAATATGGGCCTCTCCGCCAAACAGGAGAAGGATGCCAGGTTTCATCACACAAAGAAGGAAGTTGATGAAATGGTTAAGATGCGTATTCCACTGATGAAATCCAAGGTATGTTACAAAAAATTTCTTGTTGAATGTTGACCGCATTCTTCTATAACCGATGCCTGGCTGTGAGCTTCTGAAGCCATGAGTTGGTTGCCATTATGGATTTTGGTGAAAATAATGTTGAAAGAATATTTTTCTGGTGAAATCAAATTTGCATTCCCTAATTCCGTGGTAATGCTTGCAGCATATTACATAAAACTTACTATGTTCTGAATAAATGCTAGTTGCACATGAATGCAGGATATTGAACAACAACCTAGTGCATCTGATGATTTTCAAGAACCGATTACTAAAGAGAAAGAAGTCCTTAAAAGAAGATATAGCATGGATGAAGCATTAGAGGACAAAATATGTGACCTCTATGACCTCTATGTCGATGTATGGCCTCGTATTTCAGAATCAGTGTACACAGATTTTCCTCTCAAGCTGAAACTTGCTTTTCTTATTTCACTTTGTTATATCATTTTTTTTTCTAGGGACTTGAAGAAGATGCAGGTCCCCAGGTTAGGAAGCTCTATGCAGAGGTAATGAGTTATTGCATTATGTTTCATATTGTAAGAATACTATATGCTGTTCCAGAACTTTGCTTATTCATGTTGTTTAAATAGTATAGGGGACTGGGTCTAGCTAGTAAATCAGCCATCCATTTGCATGCAAGATACATGCAAAGTAAACTTTTCTGAGCCAATCTGTCTGTAGTAGTCATCTAAATCTGCACAAGGCGAGGATGCTATTTCATTAATCATATCTCCCAGTTTTTTTTCTTATTCTCTGGAGTTTCCTATATTTCTGCACCTTGTCTATGTTCTCTGGTGTGGTCGTATTTTGTTGCAATCTTTATGTTTTCCTGTGTCTCCATGGTCTTTGAAATGTTTCATTTGGTGAATCCACAGTGGCTGCTGGTAGCTTAACCCAACAGTAAGGATATGTAACTAACCGGAGCTTTAACCGCACGCAACACATAAATGCTAACTGTTGTAAACCATCAATTTCTTGCTAGTGAATGTGTCTGGGAGCACATTGGTATATCTCTGCTGTCCGAAACATAGTTTGTCATTTTGGTTTTAATATGAGATTTGTATTTTATTGGCTTTCTTACAAAAGGGAATCAGCTGATCGCTCCCATTAAGGCGAGACGTATGGGCATTTCCATGCTAGTTACTACGCCAAACCACTATTTTGGATTAACTATCATGTCTTCTATCTGTGTAATGGGCACTAAAGATTGGACGCGTCCTCCTCGTTCTTGTATAACTATTTCCTTGAAGATAATTCACGTCAGCCTGCGGATCCCACAACCAAGGGATCTTCTGATCAGCTGTCTACCTGTAGGTTTTCTTGATTTGCACCCTTGTCCATAATCATTGATTCACGAAGCTCCTTCCCCACATTTCATACCTTGGTTCCCAGCTCCTTCCCTAGACTGCTAGACACCACTATGAATTGGTATTGCAGTTCAGCGCTACATCTCAACATCTCTCAATATATTAAATTCCAGGCACTTGTCATCTCATTTGCATGCTTTATTTGGCTGTAGAGAATGTAGAACACATTAATATCATTACTTTTCTTCTGAAATTCTAGTAACGAATTCTTAAATGGGCATGTTATAGATGTTGGAACAGCATTAGTCCTCTTTCCATTATTCTAAAGATTTAAATGCATATAGTGTATTCAATTTGCTTGGATAAGTCTTTTCTGTAACGATCAGTGTTCTTCATGGTGCAGCTAGCAGAATTATGGCCAAAAGGATTTATGGATAACCATGGAATTAAGCGCGCAATATGTAGGGCAAAAGAAAGGAAAAAAGCACTGTACAGTAGGCATAAGGTAATGGTCAGGGAATTTTGTCCTCTTCTTAATTCTTCTTTGCCCGATTGGAGTGATATCCCCTCACATGACCTGAGGAGGCCAACAACTTTAAACGGATCTTTTTCTCTTCCAATTACTGCATATCCAAATCGGTTGTGCTTGATTGTGAGCTATGAGTCTCTAGTATTGTCCGAGAGGTAAGCAGGACTGGGAAGAGTAAAAGCTAAGCATGTTTGATCCCAGAATATTTGTTCCAATTGACCTGAACACAGACATTATGTGTGCATGCATGTAGTTAACCCTAAACTGATCGTTATAGTCTAACCTATGTCTACCTTTACCCCATTAATGTCAAGGACGAGGAGAAATTGAAGAGAAAGAAGTCTCTGACGCCAAAGTCTGTGGAGAGCATTCGTATAGAAGCTACCTCTGCAGCACAGTCTCAGTTTGTGCAAGATAGGTTCGGTGCTGAATCAGCTAGTAAAGGTTTGGGTTCAGGGAACAGATCAGGTCCAAGCACAACAGCAGCAGATGCAGCTGCACGGATGCCCGTTACCCACGTGAGTGGTCCCAATTTAGAGAGACCTAAACAAGAGAAGGTAAAGGGAAGTTCTGGTAACATCAGTGATGTGAGAACGACGGAAGTATTGGTGAGAAAGAAAGCGAAGAGAAAGCCTGAGTTAGAGTTAGGGGAAACTCGTATGCGGCAGGAGAAGTTGTCTTCGGCACAAGGAGAGGAACGGCAGAAATCTAGTAAGCATGTCACAAGTCCTCTTCAAAAAACAATATCTCTACCAGCTGCTCCCGTTATTCCAAATTTGAATCATGCGGCTGACATGATGTGATATATTAATGAGGAAGTGTAGAGCACAGAATATTTGACCAAGGCCTAGGTTTTAATCCGCACTTTGCTCCTTTGATAGTGGTCACTAGTAGTTTTGTAAGTAAATGTTGGTGGTGGCGCATTTCAATTCGAAGTTCTCTTTCAAATTTTCCAGAGGAGTTAACTACAGAAAATGTGAATATGACAGTATTTGAAATTATTTTATTTTGGCAAGTTAGTTACATGTTATGGAATAGCGGACCCTTTCCTTTCTTTACCTAATCTAAAAGGGCAACACCCACTCCTTTCCGGGCTTCAACCCAGACCCGATGGGCCATTGTAGTAGTGTTGGAGATTCTCCTTGTTCAGTGAGTTTGTTTCAAAGAAGCTGGACGAGGTCCAGGATACAGTGACGGTGATTGTCGATCACTAAATAATCCTCCAATCTCTACAACAATGTATCATTTGGGAGTGATTATGCTTCTTGCTTCTGATGAAACTTGTGGAAATAAACACCTAAACCAAGAACAAAATTTGAGTTTAAGTGTCCGAGATAAGAAGTTTTAAGAGGAACTGCAAACACTCATCCAGTCATCCGAACATTAAAAAAGAAAATGAAAAGATTAATGTCTCTGTTACTACAAAATCGAAAAACAAAGCCTGGGATCGGATGATTGATTTTCATGAAAGTCGAAAAAAATTAGGCTTGGATAACATATTTTACCGTTTTCTCTTTTATCGCTCTCGTATCTTTTAACTTTAATAATTACAATTTTGTATTGCTAAAAATCACGTAAATGAACTAAGCCTAACAATATATGTTACTTTTAAAAGTCAAGTCACATGGCTCTCTTTCTCTTATAATTCTCTATATCTATTTATAATTTATTTCAATTTAATTTAAATTTAATTTAATTTTTGATTCATTGTCCCAGATACGAACATTTTCTAGTTATTAATATATACGAGGGATATACTGCTGTAGTAATCCCTTTAATTTATTAATAAATATAATAAAATAAACTTTGTCGAATATTAGAAGCAATATTTATTAAATTACTTCATTATAAATAAAATAATAAAGTTTCATGTATTTATAAGTAGTTGTTCAAATAAAAATTTAAAAATTATGCGAAACACAAAAATTAAACAATTTTATATTTTGTCGAATATTAGATATTTGTTAGATATTAGTCAATAAATGTAAAATAAGACTTACGATGTTGGAAAAGACCGATAATTGGCGAGGATTGCAGTAGCTCCTTTACTTCTCTTTCTTTTTTATTTAATGATTAACTTTACTTAATTAAAGGCAGAAAGGCCGGATTGGTCTCTGACCTTTGACCCGTTTTCTTTAAGAGTCCTTGACGTATTCGATGACCTTTTCAAGTCCCTGACCTATTTCAACTATTTTCCTTTTAGTCACTGACCCGTATTTGACCCGTTTGACTGACTTAAATCGGGTTATACTTGCTTATGTGGCAACTTAAGAAGGGTAAAGTAGGGAACTTTGCTTATCTGATGTGTAAACACAAAAACATGCGAGTCACGTGATCGTCTTCTCCTTTCCCCCTTATATTCATCGTGCCATCGTACTGAGACCAAAAGTTTGCAAGATCGGTCAAATTGAAGGCTGTAAGAAAGCTTGAGAGCCTCAAATTTGGGAGAAACCCATCGCCATCGCCAAAGCAGCAGCAGGTATGAAGTTTTAAATTGATTTGCTTTCTTTGAAAATTGTCAAAAGGATAAACCCTAATTTTGAAAATCTCATTTGTTTGTGATTGTAG
>JAOWAN010000043.1:6536363-6550598 GCA_028566635.1 Lobelia cardinalis
GGTCAAATACGGGTCAGTGACTAAAAGGAAAATAGTTGAAATAGGTCAGGGACTTGAAAAGGTCATCGAATACGTCAGGGACTCTTAAAGAAAAAGGGTCAAAGGTTAGGGACCAATCCGGCCCTTCTGCCCTTAATTAAATATTATCAAATGTGTGGTTCAAATCAGATGTCCCTTAAAATATCCGTTTCGTCCTTAGATTGTTTCTTCCATTTTCTACATAGACCTATTTCCCGTCCTTTCGTTAAGAAGTTGACGAATAATCAGCTAGTTGTATGTAACACGTTTACAACAATGGACCCCTATTGCAGTTTTTGATATAGTGGACCCCCAATTGCAACTCGATCTAAAGTTTGGGGTACCGAAAATGCAAAATTCGTCTAACAATTAATCCCATGTTCTCTGCTTTCCCGCGTTATTTTTTTCATTTTCCCCAATTTTCTCATTTCTCCCCCAAATTCACACACACAGAGCAGACTTATTAGAGAGATTGATTGGAGTTACTAAAAGCTCTCGAGGAAGAAGATGATGACGAAGACGTTCAAGGGGGCGAACGTGTTCATGTCGCGCAATTTGGTGCCGCCGGAGATGTTCGATGCCCTACACGACGCTCTCAAGCAAAACGCCGCCGACATCTTCCTCTGCTGCAATCCTTCTCGCAACGGCCCCAATGATTACCACCTCATCTCCTCTCCCGATCACGTAAATTTCTCCACTTCACCTTCAATTTGCTGTTTTTCGATTTTGCCCCCCCCCCTTTTTTTTTTCTTCCGATTTCTTATTCTATCCATATTCTCAATTTCATTTTTCCAGGAAAAATTCAAGGATTTACGCGAAAAGGGGTGTAATTTGCTCGGTATGGTATTTATGAGCTTATTCTCTCATGTTCCCTTTTTTATTCCTTTCTCCTTGGTTTATGTACTCCCTCGTCTATGCTCGAAGTCCTTTTCTATATTTAAAAAGTCAAAATGTGGCCATTTGACCTACATTTGTTTGTTTTTAGCTAATGAAATTTCAAGAACCGAAACTACGTTGAAAATGCTATGAATTATACTCCCTCACTATAAAAATAAGTGATGTTTTAACCTTATGCACAAAGACGAAGTAGAAGAATATCTTGGCTAACTTACCCCTATTAAGTACTTTCTTTAATTGGACGAATACATGAGTATAATTAATGATAGATAGTTAATTGGGAGAAGATAAGAGCAAATTAGGACAGTTTGTGGTAAGTTACCTTTGAAAACCAAAGTGACACTTTATTTTGGAACACTCGTTTTGTTGTTGTTGATAAAACGAACTTAGTTTGAAATGGAGGGAGTATGTAAGGATATGCTCATTGTCAAATTTTAATGATGTTTACTAAAGATAAGTCAAACAAGGGCTCTTTGCATGTAGGTGAGGGCGTAGAAATTGAGGTTCCGACTATTCTAACCATCTTTCGTGTAAACTTGGATACCCATCAATATAAATAAATATTGTGGGTCCCATACAACCTAAGCATCATGAGGCACCTAGCACAAGCTAGTAATACAACAATGCCAACATTCCTTTATCATCAACATTAGGTTCTTGGCCAAGCTTGTAGTTGCACATACTTGGTGTTAATCATTTTACATCATAAATACACTCAACTCTAATTCTTGTTTTGTAAGTTCAAACACGAGGTTCTTTCAAGCAATTTTGGGGTCCTAATTACTGACAATATACAATCAAACACATGGCGATGGAATCCACAAACATTATGAGTGAGATGGATTGCTGAGGCTGGTACGTGGACTTATTGCTTTAAGATTTGATACCATCATAGGGTGATACCATATATATATAGTATATTCTTTCATGGGTTATTTATCTTAACATGGGATGCACACTATAGGAAATCCAAAGTAATCTATTTTAGAAGTGTAATGAAGGTTGCCAAAATGCCTTGCACTTCCCAAGTTTGGAAACATGATCCATTAGATCATAATACTCTTAGAATATAAGTTGGTCAAACTGATGGTGACTTTTGCACAGGGAATTTTTTGAAGTAAGCCTCGAGAGGTGGCAAAGTATAGGGATGGGGTTTCACAAAGTGTGAGATCTGAGGTTCAATATATTCTCATTCCCCACTTAGATCCCAAAAAGAAAAAAAAGAAAGGAAAAACCAAAAGCATTTGAAGTACACCTTCTCACTGTATTTCTTGTTTATAGCATCTGCTTGTGTTCGTCATGTGTAGTAGACAATGGAAGTAACCGATGAACATGTTCTCAGCTGTATGAAGTAAATCAAAGCCATTGTTTTTCACGATTCCCATTTCCCCTTAGAATGTAATCATTGTTGTGGTATTTCCTATAATCACTTAGCAAGGGGTTGTTAATTAGTTGAAATCTGATGTGTTTGTCTTATATCTTCCAAGGTCCTCGATGCGTACTTTCCTGCGCAAAAGAATGCAGAGTGCTGCCTAAACAAGGATTCACCTGTTGCCTTGCTATGGATGGAGTCAAAGTGCTGGCTTCTGGGTTCGAGATAGATGAAAAGGTACTGCTTCAGTTGTGCATCTCTGCCGGCTACTTGTTTGTACATATGGCATAAATACTTACCTCTTCTGTAAGAGTTGTTGAGTTTCCTTTTGTAAGTGCAGGCAAGACTTCTCTCTTTTGCAAGTTCCCATGCCACTAAGTCATGTAATGTGACTTTCCTGCTTGGATCATTGGCAAAATATTGAGAAAACTCTTTCAAGTGTATCCTGTTAGTGTCGTTGTGTGTTACATAAGGGCGTAACATGTCTTGACACGGGAGTTTGATCGGAGAAGAGAGTAGCTTTTTTCTTACAACCCCCTATTTTGATAGAGACGTAAGAACTATGTAGAGAAGGTTTACTTAAGAAGGAAACAGAAACCTCTTTAGAAACTAACTAAAATTCTGGAAATATTCTTCTTATTGAATGAAACAAGTGATATTCAAATACGACTCTTCTAACTAAAGCTCCTACAAAATAGAGCCATTATCTAAAAGGCATTTGAAATACCCATGACTCCTGACCACTTATCCCAAAATAATTAAACCACCTAAGACTTATTCAACTAACCACCCACAGACTAAGCAAAGTAAATTGAAAAAAACTATTCTCGGTACGTGCACAGTAACTTTACATGGCTAGCTAACTTGGAACATAACATAGTGTCATTAATGTATCAACTTTTTGATTACCTTGCTGAGAGCTCCGGCTATGAAAACTAGAGGCATTTCTTTACTTATCCCCTGCTGCTGGTTCCTTGTTCTGCCAGGTGAATCACTTTCTCTCTGAATGTATCTTCTTTGAATCGAAAATGAAGCTTTAGCCTCAATGCTAGTTATCTTTTCTTCAGCCTAAATGAGAATTGGTTCTTAATGTTGTTTGAACAAATTATATACGATGAATCGTATGCTTCCAGCCATGCTCGGAAAGCTGTGCATTCCAAATAATGTACATATTCTAAAAAATAATACTACACGTAGATTTTTGCCAACTTATTGAAGTAAATATTCTCATCTATTCAATCAAGTCGTCTATGTAATTTGCAGCAGTTTCATTTCATCTCATATTAAAGCCAATAGGCATATTTGACCCATGATGTATGTTCTTGTTCTATTTGTGTGGTAAGTGATCCCCTTACTCGATAATTCTTCACTTTGTTTTCCCATATACTTTTGAACTTTATATTTGATGTCAATGCTGATGAATCTTGAGATTGTGTTGTGGCATTGTTAATTTTGAATTTGGAAAAGGAGATAGCCTTCATTTGTAATTTTTTTTTTCAATAGATGCTTTTTTCCTGAAGTGGACCTTTCTCTGTCCTTATTTCCTTCTGTTCAATGTATATAAAGCATGCATGGCTTCTGAATTGAGTCGTAAAAATTGCTATGTTTGAGTAAACTGACCAGTGATTTTACTCACATGAGTACTCTAAAAGAATTCTGTTGTTAAGGAGCCCAATATGCAATCTTCTTGCATGATACTACCTCTGTTTCAATATATACAATTTTAAAGGTTTCTACCCACATATTAAGGCATCATTATATCAAGAAGTATTTGATTATAAGTACCCAAATTACCTGCGACTCTAACATTATTAATTTTTCTCACTAATATTTATAACAATAAATAGGGGCTTATTTAATAGGGTCAAAAGTGGAACAAATGTATCTTGAAAACAGTAAAAGATCTTTTATATTGAAAAAAAAAAACCTTATAAAATCCTATATTTTGAAATGAGGTAGTAGAAGTTTCTCTCTTTCTGCTTTCCTAGAAGCCCTTTGATGATTCTTTTTGTTTAATGCCTTGCAGGCTGATATTGAAAAGTTGGTGACAGCAATGGGAGGTGTGTTGCATACCAGAGCATCGTTGGATGCAAGCTTTGTGATCGTGAAGACTGTTTTGGCTCCCAAGTACAAGGTTTTCATTTTGTTTCTATTGATAACTGTCTATAAATGCTTCTCTCTATCTCTCTCCATCTCTCTTGTTTGCTTAATATATTTGGCTCAGTTTGTTGGCTATCATAAGGAATGATCTCTTAAGGTTCAAATTTTCACACTAATATTTATTGCTGATGTCTTATATTGTTTGGTTGCATTTCCTTTCACTGGATAGCTATCTATTTTTGTTTTGGAGTATTGAATTGGATGTGCAGCCAGTACAACACATGCTTATGGAGTTGTCTCTTGCATACACTGTGCAGGATTTCTGAATATGGATGTCTGCTTCATCATAATCCACCCAATTGGTCTACTATCTGCTGATGTTTGGACGCTAGAGTACTGCTTAAATGCTCATTTTATTTGGGGTACTGTTCGTTTAGGACAGGAATGAATACATTATACATCAATTAGTGTCGGAAGCATATAGAAACAGAATAGATTTCAGCAAATAGAAGAGGGAAAAATTGATAAGAAGGAAAAGGAACACTTACCCTCACGAGGAGCCATGCCTGCAGGCGACTAATTAAAAGCCTAACTCTAATATTATTAACCAACTCATAATAAGTTTGAGGCATTGCAACCTTTTTATAGGCTTAACTATTCTCCTAATAATACTAGGATTAGGAAAGAATTAAATTTATACAAATAGGACTAGGAAAACAGTTAGTTAATAAGGCGTTCGTAATCAATAAAGGAACTAGATTAGGAAATAATTACTAACCCTAGCCTACCAAGGATAACTATTAACAGACCAAAAGGCCTTGTTTGATGGTGCACAATTGGGCCTTGGCTTGGGCTTCTTGATGCACATGAAGCTACTTTTCCTGCATTATCAATGCTGCTGTCTAATGTCAAAAATATTTCTTACCACCAAAAAATTGAGGTAATTTTTTAGTTTATTGGTGAAATTTTGATATGTGAGTATATCTGAATGACCAACTCAGGATAGTTCATTAACATGACAGGGTGAATATATTTACTGCTACGTAAGGGGAAAGAATAGGTACACATGTTGAATTGTTTCTGCTATAACTGATAAAGCATTTTCTCTTCGTCTTTATAGCAAGAAGTTGAATACAAAAAACAAAAGAGACAAAAATGGCGAGAAGAATATATGAGAAAGATGAAGCATAGTTCATAGGAATAAAAAGGAACACGAAGATAAAAAAAAAGGCAAAAAGTAAGACTAAGAATTCTGGGGAGTTACCAGCAGGCTTATGCAAAACGAAGATGTAAATGGCGCAGTACTGCATTAGTGCATACTGAGGATTTTCTTTTTAATTATTATGAATATTACAAAACCAACAATGTTAATGAAACTTCAAAATTTTCTTAATGGTCCTTGGTGAGTTACCAGCTCGAGAAAGAACTCAAGAATGTATGTCTCGTTGCTTAACACCACTATCAAGTTTACATCATGGGCACATCATTTAATGAAACAGGATCGCAGATAAAAGCTCAGGGTGTTAGAGAGAGGGCCCAACCATCTGAGGTTGGAGATGCGCTTAAGCCCTCAAACTTGTGCTTTGCAACTTATACCTGAAGCTCTGAAAAGCCCTAGCTTGAGGCAGCTTTTTAACGCTTAACCCAGGCAAAGGCAAAAGTCGCAGCTTGCCATGTATGGCATTGACTTTGGTGCCATCACTGTGCTCGTGCTTTCGATGACCATGAAGAGTAAAAAGTAATAGAAAGGATATGGCACTTAAATCTAAAGGAGGATGATTGTGTTAGGTAGCCCAACTGCCTCTGTAGAACTTTGTCAGATCTCTTATGAACATGAATCCCCACCGGAAAAGGATTCATGTAGCCTACCCCAAGTGATTGGGACTATGGTTAGTCGAGTTGGGTTAAGTTATAGTTGGAAGTGGAACTTATCACCAATTTGAAATGAGTGGAGTGGCTTCAGAATCTTATATTGTAAGTTGGAAGACTATTAATTGCCTGATGTGGGCATTATTTTCTCATTATTTGAATATATCATCCTATCATATGGTCTTGAAAATGCATTTACTGACAATTTCAACACTTGTTTGTCCTCATCCAACTAGTTTCCGAATGCTGTCTTTTCATGTGTTTGGATTATCTGTGTTCTGCCTCTATCCATGTTGTTTTGTGTTCCAGAGCAACTTATGAAACATTTTATGAACATCTTTTTGCAGTGGGCTTTAAACATTCTGAAGAAACCGATTGTCACTTTGAGTTGGCTACATCAATGTTGGAAAGAGCATCGTGTTGTTCCTCAGGAGCCATACAGGATTACTCCATTCTCTGGATTGATAATTTGTGTAACCAAAATTCCTGCAGGTTGACATGCTTGACATTAAGTTTAACTTGGAAAGCAATATCCGTTTTCTATTACTGCTGCTTATTTGACCCCTCATGTAGGATAATGTGCTTGTTTCCTGCAGCTGAGCGAAAGGAAATGGAAAAGCTAATCGGTCAAAACGGTGGCATATACTCTGCTGAACTTACCAAAAAGTGCACACATTTAGTTTGTGATATATCCTTAACGTACTATCCTGAAGAAGTGGGTTGATTTAAAGCTTTTCTGTTTGTTTCTCAATTTTACCTTGCAGAAGGTTGCATCAGCTACGTAAAAGGTTTATCCCAAAAGTTTGATGATGGTTGTGAAAGTTTGTCTTTTGCTGATCTGAAGTCATATTGCTCATTTTGTCATGGCTACTTAGTTTCCGCAAGCAGTATTTCTTCAGGTGGAAAGTGTCAAATGTATCCTGGTTGTGTCCTTTAATGTACAACTTTACGAGGATTCAAGGGTAATTGGATTCTGAGTCATGAAAATAATTTCAGAAATGTAAAATACATTGTTGTATGTGGGTGGTGGCTTGTAGATGATATTCTTCTCCACCAAAAGTCTTTCTTGGATATACTAAAAATCTAATTTATCGATATGAAAAGAAAGAGTAATCCCCTTAGAAGTTCTTCGCATTTTGAAGTATTGACTGAATGACTAATTCTGCATTACAGCCATTTCCCCTGTATGCTGCAAGCGGAGTATCCACATAATTCTTTCCTGTCCTTTTCCTGAAGTTTCAGGTTTCTTTAAACCTTTTGTTTAACCAGTCATCAGTTTCCAATTAATATTAGGCAGCAGCTGGGACTTTGCATGAGTTTCTGCTTTACCACTTATTTCGGAATATGTTTACTAGGGTATGTCTCATTTTGTTCCCTACTTGGTCACAAAATGAGGTCTTTTAGGAGTTATTGCATTGATCATTTATTTGCTTTCTATTTTATGAAACACGCGGAAACATTCACATATATGTAGGATATATATTATGACTTTGTTGCAAAGAGTATTGGCTTATTAAATTAAGAATGCTCTGGTCCTTTTAGTTTCAAATATAGAAATTGTCTCCTTGACTCTCAGTACACTCCTGAAGGTGACAAATACAAGGTCGCTAAAAAATGGGGCCACATTCTTATTGTTACTAGGAAATGGTTTGATCAATCTGTTGCAAGAAGAGGTAATGTCCAAATGATATTTCTCTGTGGAATATTGAAAATCATTAACTTTTTGTTGGAAACCAGTTCGTCAAGTTACGCTTCTGATCTTAAGTTCTCTTCTGGAATAATAGCATGTCTCAATGAGGAGTCTTATCCTGTTCAGAGGAGTTCTGTGTCTTCTGTGAAAACTTCCTTGACGGTGCAGCGTAGCCAAGGCAAGGTTGATGGAAGTTTGCAGTGTCATCCATCTTTTGGTGCGACAAATGTAAATGTCCAAGCCGCTTCATGTAATGGACCGGTGGATCCAGACCTAGAAGCAACTCTCTCACAGAATATGTCTTCTACTTTCTCTGATGATCGCCACTTTATCAGTGAGGAAACTGGAGCAACTGTTATGGAACCTAAAACTGATGTCATTATTGATGGTTGTGTTGCCGACGATTCTCAAACCGAGGACAATGATTTATACCTGTCAGACTGTAGAATCCTGTTTGTTGGTTTTGATGCTTGTGAAATGCGTAAACTAGTCAGCATGGTTCGCAGAGGGGGTGGTTCCCGTTATATGTCGTTGAATGAGAAATTAACACACATAGTCATTGGAGCTCCTTCAGAGATGTAAGATATGAATTTACGGAAAATTTGGTGGGTTTGACATATTACGTTTTTCACGCATGATTATGCTCAAAACATATGTTTACTTACATATAAGATTCACATAATGATTCTCATTCTAGATGCTTTCAAGTTTTTCGTAGGAAATGAAACTTTGCCTACTTAACTGATGCTGAGGCATCTGGAATTGGCAAAAGTCGAGAACTAGTTAAATACGCCTTTTCCATTTGTTCACTGCTGGTGCTAATATATGAAAGCATATGGCCTGTCCGCTTCTTTGTTCGATACCTGACAAGTATTTCTATCTCGAAATACAAAATTAGAGTAGGTCACTGCAAGGGGAGTGTACCCTATTTGTTGACATAGTTCTTTGTCTGTTGTACACGTTCAGTGCTGCAAACTATAATATTTGTTAAATTTCCTCAAACCTTTTCATATGCTAACACTGCCTTCTGCTGTTTATATCATTAACTACCACCAGGCTTTCTAACTTTCTAAATGTTATGCAGTGAAAAGAAGGAAGTAAGAGGTCTTTCGGCTATGGGTATTATCTATGTTGTTAGAACAGTATGGCTTGAAGATTGTGATCGTGAAAAGAAAGAAGTTCCTGTACTACGGAGGCACATGGCTTACGATTTGCTACTTCCAAATGGTCTGATAAACATTTTCTTGAAATCTATTGAATCTTCAAGTCTGTTACTTTTAATGATTCTGATAGCCTGTATCTTTTATCACCTGGCTGCTGGATGTATAGCAGAGTTGCTAGTAATATATATATATATATATATATATATTTCTTGTTCATTAACTGCATTTCCTAATTCGTAGATCCCATGTCCTCATACAAGGGAGCTGTTGCGAGCATGCTTGATCTGAAGCAAACGAAATCCTCATCTGTCCATCATGTCTTGTCTGATGACATGTCCCAGAGAAGCACAAATTCAGTATCTGCATTGTCATCAGAGAAGAGCAAAGAATCGGAACTTACCATCAAGACAAATAAGTCTCAGGAAAATTTGGATGATACTATCCAAAGCCAAGTTTCTACTCATAGTTGCGATAAAGGTCGAAGGAAGATGCAGCCTGGTTATGGCGATGATACTCTGGACAACAGAAAACCATCAAGCGTATTTAAAGGGAGAATATTTTGCTTTTCGAGTTCCTTTCCTGATCATCGGGTAAGCTGTTCTTTTGTTTTAGCTAAGGGGATTAGATTGAGATGGATAGCTTATTTACCCTTGTTGTTACTTTTCTTTTTTCGTGAATGGTAAATCTCTGTGATTTTTTCCCTCTTCATTGCTCCAGAAGTCAAACATGTAGCTCCCGTATTTTGGTCATCGGTTGCAACATTGATGGAGATAGGAAACATAGAGAAAAAGCTTAACGCTTTTAGGATGTTAAAACTGGAGAATAATCACGTAAGTATAAGTATTGACATTTCTGATTTCACACAGAAAGTAAGGATAATTGGACGTATCACTCATACCTAAAAATAGAAAGCATAATGCTGATGGCAAATTGAATAATGCACTTTCTTCTTGGTTCGGGACTACCTATTCCCAATAATAAATCCACCTCCACAAATGTTCTATTTTTCCCCCCGCCATGAATTTTTCATCCAACCACCTGACATAAAATCTGTCGTGGAAAATTAAAAGGAAAGTATCATCCACTTCATGAAAGTGAAGTCCTATAACAAAGAACAGTAAAAAAGGGGTAAATTAAGAATAATCAATCTTCTGCAGATTGCAGACTTAACTACTGAAAATCTGCATCACCTGTTTTTCCCCACCCTCATTTATTTTCTTTAATTAACAAAAGATCAAAGTGGGTATCAATGTATTATGTACCCAGATAAGAAACATGAGTATTCAACCCACCAGGGAAAAAAATAATAATGTATTTTAATTTCTAACTAAAGGCATCTTCTGTGCAACTTTCAACAATTTACCAATCAAAAAAAGGAAAAACCGAATGTTTCTTCCTTAGCTTCCAAAGTACCTGTACTGGCTTCATGAGGCATATAATAGAGCTGCAAAATACAGTCCTTGCAGGTCAGTCAAAGGGCTTCAATTATTTGACTGTGTCAAACATAGTCATATAAAGCTCCACGGATATTCTCCCTTTATTGTTCTTCAGTTTTTCACTCTGTAGATCCTCAGTCCGACCAATTTCATTCAAATGGTTTGGTCACAATGACTATTTGTGCCTTCATCCATTCACCAAGTACTATCCTACTAAGCCACTCCTAGACAAGATCAACCAACCGCGACACCACCACCGTCTATGCCTTCTATGATGCTTCAATCTGGAGAACGTAGACAGAACAAGCCTCAACCATATCTTGATGCCAAAAGCCCCTGGAGACCTGGACTGCATATTTGAAGTTCCTTGCACAGCAGTCTTGCTGTGACAGCAATTCTTGTATCTTTTATGATGAGACTTGATCTGTTGGGTGGTGGTTTGATGTTGAAGCTGGCTTCTGGTAGAAGATGAACTGATTTTGAAGAGTCAACAAAAATTTTGCTTATGTACTACTTTACTCGTCATTTGGCAGTTCACCCCCAACCAACAAAGTGGCAGTTTTTTACGTTTCCAAGTGACCAGTATTTTTGACTCAATTGGACTGATCACCGGCGATTTATGTGATTGGACAAATTGATGGCAATATGTATATCTGAGTTATCTCCTAATGAAATCAATATGTTGGTATTTCCCATCAAACTATTAAACTACATTTGCTTGTTCTGTCAACCGAAGAAAATATGTTTTTACTGTCTTCATTTAAAAAAAAAAGATTATGTAGGTTTACTTTCCACTCTAATATCAAGCCTTCTGTGGTGGCAATTAGCAAAATGACACCAGAGATAACACTTTTGGTTGTTAGTTATTCTATGCAGTAACTGATGCAAAAGTACGCAGCTTTCCTAATCTAGAATATTTAATATTGACTGTCCACGGGGAAGAGCTGGTGTATGTATTAACGTGGGTTTGGCTAACGTAACATCGTAATAAAGCTGTGGTCTTGGGAGGCTTGTGGAAAATATCGCTTAATCATCTGCTGAAGCCCCTGTTTCATCATTGAGATCGTTCTGTCTGCTCTCATTGTGCGAGCTTGGCTGCACATGAGGTTTAGTGTGAGAACTTGTCCACTTTTACAAAGCGAAGTCTCTCTTGCTGGCAAGTATGTTCATGTGTTTTCCACCAACCACTGTTTAGCTTCAGATGGGATCCTCTCAACTAAGCCTTTGTCCTATTTACCGTCAACTACATGAATCATATTTTTTTGTTGTTGTTATTGCCATTTTACTATGTGCAATGGAAGGTCATCACTCACTCAAGCCAGACTCACTCATATCCTCCAATGTTTTTGTGTTAGTTTTTTGGTCTTCCCCTACCTCTGCTACGATGCTGATGTTGATAAAATGAAAGGTAGGTTGATGCAAAAAATGCACATGAATTTGTATCTTACCCTACAGTAACTAGATATAGCGACTATGAGACGAAGGTAGTTATATTTGTTAGTGGAATTTGGTGGATTAATTAATTGTCAATTTTGGTTTCAAAAGTATGATAGAAGCATCAATTAGCCTCACTATTTGTTTCAATCACTCAATCAGCATTTTCTTACGATATGTTGATGGATACTTTGACATTCAAGGAACATTTACACCTTAAGAATGAGTTTTTGATTCTTAAACTTGACTACTTATTCAGCCTTTCTTTATTTTAAAAATTTTCTTATTGCAGTATTTTGTTTAGACTTTCTCTACCTTGATCCTTTTTAGCTCTTTCATACTTCAAGTCATCTGTACCCTTTGTAATATGTTTTGATTTGGGTTGCATAAAGAATTTTCTTTGTTTCTGGCCAGAGGGCTGAAATAGTTCAATGGATTAATCAAGGGGGAGGAGATGTAGTAGACGACCAGACAAGAAAGGATGTGCATTTCAGAGTAGAGTGTCATGGTGTCGTACCCAGTCTGAGCTATGTTTCTGGAGGTACTAATGTATCGACTCACTGGATTCGAACTTGTTTAGTGGTAGGTACATTGTTCACGATGCATATTTTTTGGTTAAATTTAATATTCTAATTTATAGGTAGAACCTACATATACCATTGTGTGTGTGTGTGTGGGTGTGGGAGTGGATGATCGTACATCTCTGTGTGTGTGTGTGTGTGTGGTTATCAGTGAAAAATTTAACGTCTTTTCATGAACATTTCTGTTTTTAGGATGGGCACTTGCTGGATGTTGGCAGCCACATTCTCTTTTCTCCACTTCAATGCTCTGTTCCTTTACCTGGATTCAAACACCTCCGCTTTTGTGTATCACAGTATGATGAGAGGGATAGGGTGCTATTAAGAAATTTATGCTTTATTCTCGGAGCCACATTTGTTGAAAAGTTGACTAAAAAGGTCACCCATTTGATATGCAAGTTTACTAACGGACCGAAATATGAGGCTGCTTCCAATTGGGGGATACAGACAGTTACATCTGAGTGGATTTCAGAGTGTGTCAAGCAGGTTTGGCACTGTCACTCAATATCTATATCATTGATCGCATTTAAAGTCCTTAGCAGCGAATGCATGTCGTTCGTATCTAGTCTAGTCTGCTAACCAACAATTTTGGAACAGAATGAAGTTATTGCTACAGGTCCATTTCCCCCAAAAGAAGCTACAATTCAAGACAGAGAGGCAGGACTTTGCATTATGAGTCAGTATCCTACACAAGCAGTTCGTATGATATCTGTAGCTGATCCATCTCCATCAACAACTCGGTCCCATGACTTGAAAAACACTCAAAGTCAGGTTACTAATGTCAGATACAAAAACAACAGAAATCACAGAACAGATGATACCAAAAATTCAAATATCTGCAATAAAAGGGGTAGGTTCTTGGAAGATGACCCGATAAGTGGTCTGCCAACTTCTGGAACTAATGGAGCATATCCAGTCTGCAGTATGAATTCTGTTGGAGACAAGACTTCAGGAAATGCGGAGGAAGTTCCTAATGCAGTTCCTGATGTTGCCGCGGCTATTGAGGATTTGTTAGAGCAGACGAGCAAGGTAAAAGACCAAATGATTATAAATCGCCTTTCTAAAGATGAGTCTTGCTGTTGGACTAAATCATAAATTTTATTTGTGATTTTGGCTATGTTTGATTTCTGGTATCAGATTCAGGATCACATGTCCCCAGAGAGAGCTGGATCTGATAAAAATGTATCCTCCTTTCCTTTGTTGATTACTTCATCATTTGTTTTCTGTTTTGATAAGGTTGCCTTTTGCATCATTTTCAATTTTTGGCATGAAACAGCTTTTTACATCTGATTGTTCAATCCTCGGTCGAGATGTGAACCCTCACTCTGCCTTTGGGTTGTCTAAAGATTGGATAAATAGGTAATCTCTTGTTGGCTTTGTTCTGGTTGCGAATGATAGTAGTTTTACCTTTTCTTCTTCAGATATGACTTCATTATATTCTGATACTAATAGGTCTGAAATTCGTCTTTTGCTTGCTTGATCATTTACTATTATTCCTTGTTCCAGTTTTGCTAATATCTGATTCATGACTAATTTGATGATAATGATGAGAGAGAGACGTTCGATTTTGGAAACAGGGAGAGAGAGCCCTTCACTTTTGGCAACAGAGAGAGAGAGAGAGAGAGAGAGAGAGAGAGAGAGAGAGAGAGAGAGAGAGAGAGAGAGAGAGAGAGAGAGA
>JAOWAN010000043.1:6553924-6567391 GCA_028566635.1 Lobelia cardinalis
AGAGAGCGAGCGAGAGAGCGAGAGAGAGAGAGAGAGAGAGAGAGAGAGAGAGAGAGAGAGAGAGAGAGAGAGAGAGAACTTGGAAGAGAGAGGGAAAATCTGACATGTAGTTCACCTATGAAATATTACTCTTCACAAAACTAAGCCCCCCATAGATACAAGCTCATGTTGTGTTAGTAATTGTTGTAAAGAGTAATTTTCACAAGTCAAATACATTTCAGATTTTCCCTCTCTCTGCCAAGCTCTCTCTTCTCACTTTGGTCTATTTCATGACTTCAACAGAGTGGCATCACCTATTATTACAAATTTAGAGATGCTTAAAATTAATTACATTGTACTATGTGCAATGTTTTGGAATTTAATATCCCAATTCTCTAGAGCTCCCTCCCTCTCCCACCAACTTCTAAATTTTGTGGAATCCCCCTACCCAGCTCCCCCACCGGGTCAATGCGATCTAGGAGATCAGCTAACAAATGGTAAGTGTTTTTTTGAATTGTTTCTGTTGTCTGAGTGCTGCTATCTCCTACATCTCTGGATGTTGACTTAAAGAAGTAGTTTCATTAGAGGTTGAGTTATTTTATATTGAATAACGTGTATGTGTTTTAAGCCCTCTTACTTTGGGAGTCCATTATATGCTCACAGAACTTGCTAAACCAGCAACTCCAATTCGGAAGGCAAATGAGGAGGTATATCTCCTAATTTCCAAATTTACCTTCCCTTTTCCTATATTTTGAATTCTAATGGTGAAGGCAAACGGAGAGGCAAAATGCCTTCTTCCAATTTGGAGAGGTATCAATACCCTCCCAAATTTGAGAAGGTAAAAGAAAAAGGGAGGGAAAAGCCTCGTAAGTTCCAAATTTTCCTTCCCGTTTCCTATATTTTGCATTCAAATAGTAAAGGCAAATGGAGAGGCAAAAGTCCTTCTTCCAATTTGAAAATGTATCAATACCTTCACAAATTTGCCTTTCCTCATTGGAGTTGATCACTTTTTGGAAAAGCAAATGAAGAAAATGCATCTTTATTTTGCCTTTCCCCATCGGAGTTGCTCTAACAGATATCTAAATGCGTGTACTGCTAAATTTTACATCTGAACACTATAGTTGATGTGTGGACCAGCAATATCCCTCAGTACATTTGATATTGAAATGCAACTGTAACAAGTAAACTTACATCTAGAAAATCTCTTCTCACGCAGGTGCAGTCTCCTTCCTCAGGATCTCCATTGGTATTCTGGTTTGTTTTATATAAAGTTGAACTAGTATTATTGGAGAATATCTAATAGGGGTTGCATTTCAAGCTTATGGATAAAAAATATGACCAGCCTCTTCCTCCTGGTGTTTGCTCATTGGCAAACTCTTCACCACCCATTGCTTTTGGGTATATATCTGCTCAGTATCCTCCTCAGCCCTTTCAGGATTTTGTCAGTATGCAGCAGCATGCACAATATCCTGCAAATAATGTTAGTCATGTTGCCTCTTCTAACATGGCCACTCCTCATCAGCCTACAAGCTTTTTTCCACATTTTAGACCATCAACTGAACATCCTCCATATGCTCATGGATTATCACATCAACTTTCGGTTAACTTCCAAAGTAACAAATCTGCTCAACCCCATACACCAACCATTAGACAAGATGTTCCTCATGCAGTGGCCTCGACGGACCTAGTTCATGGGACAGTGGAGGCCTCTGTGAACTCTGATGGTTCTCACCAGGGTGGGAGTGTCCTAAACTCTTCTCAGTTAGTGGAATCAACTGTATTAAAAGAAAACTCAGAAAAGAACTTAGATTCTGGTGAGCAGAAGCAAGTGAAATTTTGGGAATTAAGTTCTAGAAATCAGTCTGGGGATCCGGGGTGTACTGGAGCATTCAACGAACATCAAGTGGAAGTTTCAACAGAAAGATCTGGTGCCAATCCCGCGGAGCAGCAATTACGGGAACACGAGGAGTCGTGTAAGACATCCCAACAGGAAACTTATTTTTTTTTCTTTCAGAAATTAAAAGATTAAAATTTAAAGTATATATAATTATGGAATTAAGCGAAAGAAATAGGCTGAAGCTCCTCTGTATCCTTTATATTCCTCTCTATTTAATATTCTGATAAAAGTTTTGGATGTATTTAAGGCAATACTGCATTAGTTCATCTTGATGCATCTGGGAGTTACTTGATGGGGCATCGCACTGATGATATTGAAACGGCCGCTCAGAATGCTGTGCTACGGGAACAAGTATGTATATTGAAAGATATGTGATGTTGTTTTACTCTTCTTTTCAGAAAAGTATTGATTAATGTTGTTGTTTGCATTCTTCAGGAAATTGTCACCCAGAAAGTTATACATGGTCAACGGTATGCTACGAGTTTCTTTAATGTACCAACTTGCTTTTGAAACTATAAGTGCGACAATAATGTTCATGCACTTTTTGTTATTCAGAGAAGCTAGAACTGCAAGTGGACCTTCTGAGGATAATAATGACTATTTGGCTGGACGCCATGATCCAAATGCTCTAAAGGTGTGCATATGAATTTATCATCTTGGACATTCAGTTTTTTTCTCTTCTTCGCTTTGGCGAAATTCTATGTCAAAGAATGTTCTGTTTCATCTGATGTAATCAAATGTGAATTCAAGCTTTTGCCATATGCAGGAACATCTCCTGAAGATGACCACAGAACATAGAGCCCAGATGGCCATAAAGCGTGGCAAGCCCACTGCTTCAGAGGAAGGTTAGTTATGTATTTTGTTCAATACCATATGTGTACTCATCTTTCAATAACAAATACAAATGAGGCCTTAGCAGAAAGGTTTCATTTACTTGCATATAGTGGTTTTTGATTACAGGGTAGCAGTTTGCATTAAAATATACCACCTCCGTCCCTAAACGAGCGTCTTGTTTTAGACTTTTTTTGGTCAACTTAATTAAACTTTCTCCAATTCTTTTATGAGAATCGACTCGTTGCTAAGTTGTAAAAAATGTGATTGATAGTTTACGTGGCAATCTTACAAAGACTGAAATTTCGAATCTAAAACACAAATAATATATGTTAAATAATTATTTTAACAATAAATTAAGTTGACTTTTCAAAAACAAAACATGACACTCCTTTAGGGAGGAGTGAGTATCAGTTTTGGGAGGTGGGCCCCATGGAATCTGTTAATATTGATAAACATTCTTGGGTCACTATCAAACAACTTAAGCTTTTCGATGAGTTGGTAAAGGGATATTTAGATGAGTTGGCAAATAATGTCCTGGGTTGTTTCCTGGAGTATGTTAGTGAACACATCGGCTCTGTGTTTGGCTTCTGATGCATCATGGACCTTGTGGTGCAACTTATATACATGTCCACATGTGAGAAGGGCTCATGCGAGGGGGAGTGCTAAGCTTGATATACATTGTTGGTCCCTCCTTAACAGCTTAAGCAGTTAAGCTTTTACAAAGTTGGTTACTTAACATAATTCTACTTTAGAAAGCAAGGATAAGATCAGGAACTTGATTTGTGACTCCCTCCATTGGTTGTTGGCTGCGATATTTAGAATTCTTAGTCTCAATCTTAGTATTTGTATTATGGTTGGGGTCAATCTTTTTCCTGGCCTCCAAATTAACTAGTTATTTTTTGAAAAACTTCTAATCATAGTCCATATGTTGTTTTTCAGTTTTTTTTCTTTCTCATTTTTTTAGAGACATATAAACCTTCTCTAGAGAATTCTTGTGTAGATAATCCTTGTAATAATCTGTTTCTAGATAAAGCTGGTCTTGAGGATCCTTGAAATAAACCTTGTCTAGAAAACTCTGTTTGCTCGTATTTACTTGTAATGGCAATTTAGAAATAGAGGAGTCCTTAGTTTCAGGAAAAAAAAATATGTATTTATATGCTAAATGATCGGATTCATAGTTTTTCTTAAACTTAGGGGCAGATCCGATGCTCCTTATTCAGTTAAATTTTTGATATTTTTTCTCCATTTTTTTCCAATCATGATTGTTGTCATCTTATTACTCTTTTTACATTATTTCCCCATTAACTTCACTTTAGACAAAAACTTACAGACTTTAATACTTTATTTCAAACATCCCTGTTTTTTTAGACAAAAACTTACAACTTTTACTACTTTATTTCAAAAGCTTTACTTTCTTAGACAAATATTACATCACTTTACTACTTTATTTAAAAAATTCCTACTTTTTCAGACAGATGTATGTGTGGGATAATATGTTTTTTTGTTCATTTTTTCAATTTATATAACTCAAAACAATTTCACTCATAATTCCCACTTTCTTTCAAAAAAGGGATTTTGGGGCGTTCATTTGAGTTTTGTGCTTTTGTTTCATATTGTTCGGGAGAATTTTGAATTAAAGCGTTAGATTTTCCGTCGGCATGAGATACAGAAATGTGTTTTGCGGGGGAAATCATAAATGTACGAGTCTTTTTCTTGCTTCGACGAAGGCAATATAGGCGCGACTCTGACTTGACTCAATTCCAGAAATTGAGAAGGTTCTGTCGGTGCTTGAAATAATTTTGTCTTCTCCATGGTAAGCCTATCTTTCTCCATATGGAAATGCTGCGGGCTCATAGAGATGACCAAGGGGTCCTCAAACCTGAAAGTCCTTGCTACCATCTGGGCCTGCCTAGGAAGGCACTTTTTGATACATTATGAAAAAAACTAAGCATCATGTCCCCACCGTAGTTTTTTGATTTCTTACTAATGAATATACTTCAGAATCATCTTGTTTTTTGGAATGATTTTGTGCAATTCTGTGAAAATATTCATATCTGTTTTAACAGCCGGGGCTCCTGGAAGGGCATTCAGAGCTTGCAACTCCATTAAGTTGTTTTCTTAGCATGGGCAAGGGCAATCTCTTTAGAAGCTGTCTTGAATATTTACAATTTATGCAAAGACTAGAAGCTTTTTCCTCTGAAAGGACTTGTAAATTTGCTCTTGTATTGGTTTATAGGGTTTTGTGCTCACTAATTTTTCCTGCAAGTAATTTGGAGGTCTCAATCTCCCTAGAGTTGCTTTCTTTTTGTGGGCAACCTCTTTTGGAGCTGCCTTGCGTATTTACAACCCGAGGAAGAAACGTAAAATCATACTCCCTTCGTTCCAAAATAAGTGTCCAATTGATTTGCACATAGTTTTAGGAAAGAAATTGACTTAATGAATGTGTGGTGAAAAAGGGTTTGACTGTGGGTCCAAAAAGAATTTGTGGCTACAATTAAAATTCGAGCATCCGAAAGAGAAAAGATTCCATAAAGAACACTTATTTTGGAGCATCCCAAAGAGGAATACGAGAGACTTATTTTGGAAGGAGGGAGTAATAAACACTAAATATTGGCCTCCTTCATTGTGATGGATCATGGAGCTGAATATCTAGTATAGTACTCCATACTATGTTATATGAACTTATGATATATGTGGAAGGAGAAGTAGATGTTGTTTCGGTTACAAGTATGAGCTACTAGTTCCAACTCTTTTGTTATTCTTGTTCATGGAAGCTTTTCCGATGTCTATTGTACACTTTTTGGATGGTCAAGTATCTTTGTGGGCTCAAAAATCTTCGTGGATATTTACTAGGCTTTCATTAATTATCTAGGACATGCAATGTGTAGTAATTTAATTCAGCCCCACTTGTGGAATGCAACAACAAAGCCTTAATCCCAATCACTTGCGGTCGGCTACATGAATTCTTTTCCACACCATTTCACGTGATCCAATGCCGAATCACCATACAAACCGTAGTCTTTCATATCTTTCCGTATTGCTGATGTCCATGTTAACTTTGGCCGACCCCTACCCCTACCCCTAACTTGATTAAGACTAATATGATCACACTTTCTAACTGTAGCACTAAGGGGCCTACGTTGTACATAACCAAACCATCTTAGACGGTTTTCTCTCATTTTCTCTACTATTAAGAGCTACTTATCATTTCTTGTATTTGTTCATTACGAATCTTATTTTTTCTAGTCTTACTACTCATCCATCTAAGCATTCGCATTTTTGCTACACTTGGTGTCGTACAACAACACGGGCCTAACATTTATCCTAGAATATTTTTTCTTTAGCTTAGGTAGTATATGCTGTTCACAACACTCGAGATGCACTCTTTCATTTCATCCAACTCAATTTTATTCTATGTTTAACATCATCTCCAACATCTCCATCTTGATTAATGATTGATCCTAGATGCCGAAATATTTTCATTTGATGTGTTTCTTCTTTATCCAACTCAACATTCACTTCATTAATATTCCTGTTACGACTAAAGTTGCAAGCTATATACTCAGCTTTACTCTTGCTTATTTAAAACCCTTTGACTTCCTAAAACTTCTCTCCATTTTTCTAACTTGTCGTTAACCCCATTCTTTGTTTCATCGATAAGGACAATGTCATCGACAAATAGCATGCACCAAGGTATATCATTTTGTAGATGTCTAGTTCATCCATTACTAAGGCAAAAAGGTATGAGTTTAAGGCCGATCCTTAGTGTAGTTCTATAATGATTGGATACTCGCATGTCTCTCCTGTCGTGATTCTAACTAACGTCGATGCCCCATTATATATATATATATATTTAATAACCTCAATATATCTCACTTTAACCCCTTTCTCTTCTAGGACCGACTATATTACCTCATTAGGGACTCTATCATATACCTTATTCAAGTCAACAAAGACCATGTGTAGTTCCTTTTTCCCTTCCCTATGGTTTTCCATCAATCTCCTTAATGGGTAGATAGCTTCCATTGTTGATCTACCCGACATAAAACCAAATTGATTCTCCGATACTATTGTCTCTCACCTCAGTCTACTTTAAACTATTCTCTCCTAAAGCTTCATTGTGTGACTCGTTAGTTTAATACCTTTATAATTCGTGCATCTTTGAACGTCACCTTTATGTTTGCATATTGGTTCTCCAATGCTCTTCCTCTCATCTGTCATTTTCTTTGTCATCATGATTTTATTAAATAACTTACTAGCCAAGACATCCTACGTCCCCTTCGCATTTCTATACCTCAATGAGTAATCCATCAAGTCCCAAAGCTTCCCGATTTTCATCTTTCTTAAGGCAAACTTCACCTCATATTCATTAAAGGAAGGTAATATCTCTACTTCTCCCACTGGTGTTACAATCGTTGTTCGCTACATTTCCTACATGTTGCTCATTTAGTAGTTTCTCAATATTTATCTTTTATTTCTTCATCCTTGGCTAAAACCGAACGCGTGAATCTTTATCCTTAATGCATTTTACCTCATAGAAATCTCTAGTTTCTCTATCCCTTGATTTTTGCAAGTTTGTATATAGCCTTTTCCTCCTTGTATCTAATTTATTATAAAAGTCATCAAATGCTTTACCCGCAGCCTCTCTCGTGGCTCTCTTCACTTCTTTATTAGCGGTTTGGCTCTGAATCATTTAGATTTTTAGATTTTTACCAAGTTTTATAAGCTTCTCTTTTAGTAGGACTACTTTTTGGACTTCCTCTTTCCACCACATGGTTTCTTTATTTACGTGCCTCTTGCCTTTGGACTCCCCTAATACCTCTTTTGACACCTTTTTAATGCACTTGCACTTTTTATTTAACATCTGTCTCATCCTCTATACTTCATTTCACATCTTTTATTATTTTCTCTCTACATAAACCTAGTTTCTCGCTTTTTAGATCCCACCACTTAGTTTTTGGAGTTTTAGTGTCTTGTCTACATTGTTTTTTAGTCCTAAGGTTGATATCAAGCACCATATTCAATGTTGTGAAGTTAGACCAACTTTTTTCCTACTTAATAAATAGTCTATTTGACTTTTATTTAATCCACTTTTAAGAGTTACTAAGTGTTCTTCCCTCATCGTGAAACAAGTGTTCGCTATCACTAGGTCGTAAGTAGCTGCCAAATCTAGTAAAGCTACTCCACTATTATTTCTATCACCGAAACCATATCCTCCATGCACCCATCATATACCCTACACGTTCTCCTTCCACATGACCATTAAAAGCTCCCCCTATATAGAGTTTTTTGCTTTCATGTATCCTTTGAACTAATTTATCCAAGTCTTGATCTTTAATATATTGGTCTAGTCCCACTTGCGGTGCATAGGCACTAACTAAATTACAAATTTCTTCACTTAATACCAATTTTATAAGTATGATTCTATCTTCTTTTAGCTCCTTACTACTATGCCAATCCCATTTCTCTTTCTATCTTTTCCGGTATAATATAGTCTAAACTCTGTGTTTTCTCTCCCCTACCCATTTTGTTTCTTGTAGGCACGCTATATTAATCTTTCTTCTAATCATAGTATCTACTAACTCCAGCCCTTTACACATTGTGATTCCGAGGTTTGAAGTTGCTAGTCTAAGCCTTGTTGTAAATTTTTTACTTCGCACTTGTTTATTTTTTACCACACTTGGACTATGGTGCGTCGCCTCTAGCTTATTCGATGCACCACGAGCAAGGGCGGTTCCCTTAAGGTCCAAGGTCATGCACCTGCATGGCCTGGAATTTAACAATATTTTTTAAGTATGTAATAATAATAGAGTACTTCGATGGAATGGGGAAAATTGTAATTAAAAAGTTCCCACACTGTAGAAAGGATAAGGAAATATCAAAAGTCAAAAAGTTACTTTACCTTTGTGAAAAGAAGGAACTTTCCCGTTTGACTTATTTTCTCAGTTCTCCTTCCCTGTTTCTTCGTTTGTTGCACTCGATTGTCTCTCGATCTCCGGTCTTCATTAAACCATCTTAGATCTTCATCACACATTGAAAGAACAGGTTAATTAGTTTATTTCTCTTCCTTGGTTATTTTGCACTTATGTTGTATGATTTTGTGTAATGGTGGTACCAAGTAGGCTTGTCCAGATAAAACAACCACAGTTCTAGCTGTTCTATTGTCAAGTTTTCCTTGGACATTGCAGTTCTCAACTTCCTTGAGTTTCATTTCTTTTTTATTTCTTTTCGTCCTGTTTTGTTTTTGGGGAAACTGCTGACGAATGCCCTTATGGTACTCTCATCGAATCAAACTCGGAAAGTTTCTGCATTGAGATTCTCCCGAAAAGTCTTGTGGTGAGTTTCAAGACAGGAACTTCCTAATTTTGAAATGGTTAAAAATTGCCCTTCGGCCACTTGTTACCTTGACCCTATTTTCTTGTTGGGTTAGGCCAGTATTCTTGCGTTTCTTGCCAATGAATCTACATGCAAAATCCTTTTTGTTCCATTATGTAATCTCAACGCTAGTGTAATTCGTGCATGTCAGGTAATTTGGAGATTGGAAATGGATATGGTGTACCTGGTGGCAGTGCTTATTACGGTTCTCCAGTTCCTAACACTGTTTCCTGTGGTAAGAGAAATGTCGCTTGAGATGCCTATTAGTTATCCTTCTTGTATCCTGAAGTTGCTTTTGTATACCGGGGACACCCGTAATGAATGATAATGAATCAGGACAGAGTAAGACAGAGCAGGCTGAACAGAAGCCTGGGGCCAATGGGCTGCCAGAGTACCTTAAGCAGAAGCTGAAAGCAAGGGGAATTTTGAAAGATGACCGAGCTAAAGAGGATGCTAGTATATCTGATCATGTACTTTATCTTCTTTTTTCTCATTTCTCATAAGCTCATTTTTTCTTAGAATAAAGAGGAAATGTACAATGCACTTGGATAAAAAGTCCACCGAATAAAGCTGAAGAGAAAGCCCACCTGTCTCGAACAATGTTAATCAATATTGACACCATTGTAGGACCCCATAGTAAAAGCCCAAACAGAAGCAAAAACATATACAGTTGAGGTAGATGATCCTTGTCATGGAAGATCTGTGCAATCCTCTCTGTCTCGCTGATGACAAGCGCCAACAGACTGCAAACAGACCACATTTCCATAAAAGAGCTACTCTTTCCTCCAGTTCTGTTCTGAAAACCCAAAACCATGAAAATTGTCCAAGCTTTTGCTTTGTTACAGTTGTCCATAGTTCCTGTCTCCACTGCTGTTTGTTATTAGGGTCTTATGAGGTAGATCAAAAATGTAGGTGTTTTCTTGGATTGTGCTGTGAAGTGTAACACTACCTCCGTGACTCCGTCCCACTTCAATATTACCTTCATTGCTGTCCAAGGGTTTTTCTTGGATCATACATGTAGGTTTTTCTTCTTTATTCCTCAAAATTGAGCTACATATTTAATATAAATGATCATAAGTCCTAACTTTTACTGGTGCCTTCCTCATTTTCTTTGTGCACTCTTTGGATCATTATTCGATTTCTTAGAAGTATATATCATAAATGAAGTTACTACCATGTGTTTTTGCTGTTTGGTTGCTTCGATTGTCCCTTATACTACTCCACTGACATTTTCCATCTAATATTACATTGCAGAAGTTAATGGATCCATCGCCTCTGACCGTAGTGCCTGCAAAACTACCAGTAGGATGGGTGAGTACTACATACCAATGAATTGTATCTAAGGCTTTTGCGGCTATTTGATGTGCTATTGTATTCTCTAATTCTCATTTGTTTTGAGTGGGGGTTATGGGATATCAGAATCTTATTTAGTGGCTTGTTACTTGATATGTATTGTTGGGCGTTTCCATAGCCAGGTTAAGTTCTTAGATGAGTTGGCAACTTAACATGGTATCAAAGCCTTTGTTTGCAAGAGTCAAGGTTCAAATCATCCCACTCGCATTTGTTATCCACTATATTGAGAGTACACGTGCTAGCACCTTGTTTTGTTTATGGTGACCTTTTTGAGGCACCTTTCTTTATCTCTTATGTGTGAGTGGGTCATATGCGAGGGGATTGTTGAGATTGATATACATTGTTGGCTTCTCAGCTTAAACTTCCGGAAGAGGTGGTAAAAAAACGAGGCTTAAGTTCCTGTAAGAAAAGTTGGAACTTGGACTAGGAACAACTCTATTTGTGGCCTCTCTGTCTTTGAAGAATTATTAAATGCATGCAAAGTTGTAATAATGAGCAACATGAGCACATAAGTTGGTTGTTGCAACAAAGTTTCCATGTTTATTTTTTCCTGCAATACAGTTGTACCAAGCATGTATTAGAAACGTAGTAATAGAATGTTGGTTTTCTTTTAACTAATTTAAATGGAACATGTATCTGGAGTAGAGGCTCAACTTCTTCTAAAGAAGGTTTGATTAGAAATGTTGGCAGCTGTTGACAGACCTTCTTTGTCGGAAAAATGCATAGGAATGAGTGTAGATTTATCTAACCTGCGCTTCATTATCAAGTAGACCTTGTAGTATTTTCTGGTTTCACTTTACAGTTGATTCATTATTATATAGTTGAAAATGGCTACTCTTGTTCTCGATGCAATGCATCTTTGAATGTGTGCTGCTTCTTCTCTTGGATGCTGTCTGATTTATCCACTCCTCGCTGGGAATCTGAAAGCTCTTCTTTGTGGAATCTGATGTTGAAAATGCTATTAAGAATGTTGGTTGGGGCTTTTTTTTTTCACTAAAAAAAAAAAACTTTCGTTGGTGGTAGGATTTGTGATACTTGCTTTCATCATTCTTCTTTTGGGGATTGTTGTTGGTGTGGGTGAAAGATCAAGTTTTGAGAAGATCATTTGAGAATTGTTGTGGGAAAGGGACAGATTATGACCATAGAGATCATTTGGTGGCATGGGATAGAGTTTGCAAGTCTCTGGAGGAGTTTACTCTTTTTTACTTATCCTTTCAGTTCTCTCTCTCTCTCTCTCTATATATATATATATATATATATATATATATATATATAGTGTGCGTGTGTGTGTATGTGTGTATATATATTTACACACAAATGCATTTCCCTTTTTTTTTCTCTTGCCAAAAGGCCCCCTCACATTTTGTTTCTTATTACTCCCTCCGTTCCGGGCAAAGAGTCCTCTATTCCATTTTAAAGACGTTCCATTCAAAAAATCCACTTTCAAAACTTAAGCTGTAAATATTTATTTGATTGCCAATTTTTTTTCCGTTTATATTCAAAATATGATAGTTTTATCACATATTATTAAAAACTAATAATTATAATTTTAGTATTATTTGTAAAAGATATAAAGTGCTAAAATAAAAGTACAAAATTAAAAAGATTTCACTTTCAAACATAGACTCTTTGCCTGGAATGGATGGAGTATTTTTTTTTTTGGAGGGTCAACGTGTCAAAATGTGTATTGAAAAATGTGCATTGGAATCAATCATTATAACCAATCATTGTTTGACTATTCCTATGTACTTTTCACATTCACTAAATTCCAAAACACATTCTGACACGCGCCGTGACCTTTTATCCTCCAAAAAAATAAATGAAAGGAGGGGGTACTTTGGGAAGGAAAGAAATGGGGACGTGGCTAATTGCAAAAACAACTTGGGGAGGGGTGTTAGTTAGTGCTAAGACCGATTTACTTCTGATGTTATGATCCATTATTTAATCCAAATAATTCCAATTAAAGTTAATGCATGCCTTTTCAAAATTTATATGGAATCAATAAAGCTTATCAACATCCTCTTTAGCCTTATTAGCTACTAGAGCAATGCCAACGAGTGCAGGGAAATTGAAGTTGTACCCCTAGCACCTTCTTCATTCTCTAAGTGATAACTACAGCGGGAACTTTATAAGCAGTCATTTTTTTTCCCTCTTTAAAGGAGATTGTTAATGGTTCTCACTTACCCCAATGTGACTCGAACCCGTGACCTATTTGGAAACAGGAGAGGCATCTTACCTCTAGACTGTACCTCGTTGTCCTTCATAAGCAGTCGTCGGTAGACTAATCAACATAAAATTGGAAACCTTAAGTTGAGTCAATAATCCGACTCACAAAGGAACTTTTGAGCTATGGACTATAGCCGTCATGTTCCAATATGAGCTCATGGTTGTTACACCTATGCAAGGTTTACCTGTTTCATGCCACATCTGGGGCCATCCCTTGTGATGGAATTGTGCAATTGAGCCCGTCATGGAAGCGTATGGGTATCTGAAGTAATTTCAGACCTGTAAATTCCTGTTGGAAAATTTTTGCCTTAAAATCAGTAGGGTGGAAGCCATTTGGGACAAACAATATTAAGAGGAGAGGGTATGAGATTATAGTCGTTGAGTGGAGAGTGACATTGCTCCCTTGTGGCTGCAATTGCCCTCATATCAGCTATGCCATATAGCATTAGACTGTTGACCCCTAATGTGGGTAATGAAGTCAGAGGACTATGTTTATCGAGAAAAAGATCTCCACGTGTGGTCTGTTCCAAATAGTATTATGTGGGAGTGGATCTGGAAATTGATCACAAACAGTGGGCATAAAATTCTCATTGCGTGGGTTGGTCCCCAAACGTTGGTGAGAATGACTTTTGCAGAGGATTCACATTCAGTTCATGGAGATGCCTAGGAGCAAACTCTTGGCCATTTTTCTTTTATGTACAACCATAGGTGTTCCCAGTACAAATATCTATATCAGGCTTTCAGGCAAGCGGTGCTTCTGCTAGTGTGTGTGTGGAGGGCGGGGGGGGGGGGGGGTGGGGGTA
>JAOWAN010000043.1:6572543-6586680 GCA_028566635.1 Lobelia cardinalis
TCTCTCTCTCTCTCTCTCTCTCTCTCTCTCTCTCTCTCTCTCTCTCTCTCTCTCTCTCTCTCTCTCTCTCCAGATCAACAGGGACATGAAGAAACAAATGAAGGTGGCGTCGTTCCCTTCTAACCCAGATTCGTTCTTCAATCTCGAAGACAAAACCCAGATCTAACTCATTCACCACGCCATCAACTCATTCAAGCAGCAGATCTGAAAGCTGGAGAGAGGGGGAGAGAGAGTGGATGCTATTTCTTTGCCAAGACTTGGCAACGCGGTGGTGGGTTCGGGGCTTCTAAATCGAGCTGGGGGAGTCCACTTGGGGCCAGCCCCTCTCTCCTCGTTTTGAAGTTGTAGACGAGCAGCAGCCCCTTCCAGATATGTTGAAGGGACCTGCAGAGCTTTTGCACAGGTGGTTCTCTTCTGAAAGTTTTAATAAAGCTTTCAATAATTCCTTTAGGATTTTTCCATAGCACACTTGGGTCTAATATTTCATTATAATTAGGACTGCAAAAATGTGATTTTTTCTATCAGATTTGAGATCTGGTAGTGGTTGTTGGTGATGGTGATGGCAATACTGTCGATTCCCCCTCAAAGAACCGTATAGGAGACTGAAAATCTCTCACGGTTGTTGGTGGTGGATGATGAATATACATAGGGAAGAAGAAGATGAATGCAAATTATCTTTTTTATCCTTAATTATATAAGTTAATTTACTAAATTGCCCTCTATTACATAGCATTGACGGTAAATTGACGGCAGGGACCAAAATTGTCCATTTTTTTCAAACTTGTACCAAAATTGACAAAGTTCAAAATAGAGGGACCAAACTAATCAACCTTTAAAATGGCATATTAATATATATATATATATATTTATAAAAATATTTATTTGCAATAATAATATTATTTATTTTATTTTTATAATTATATTAATGAAGATAATCTTTTTACAAAGCAATACAAGTATTTTATATTTATTTAAATATGTAATATTTTGTAAAATGAAAGATATTTTTTTTAAAAAATATTTAGCTCGAAAAATGATATAATAAATAAGTGTAATATTGAATACTTTGCTGCATAATTTGATTACAAAATCAATGAAGATGGTGAAATAGAATAATAGGGGTAATATTGTCTATATACCATAATATTATCTTAATGTCAACATGAAAGCTACCCGCCTATGCCCAGTTCGATTCTGGCAGTCGCTCGTTCGTTGGGGAGTCTTTATCGGACGGGTACGGGTCGAAATTCCGTCTGATTTCTATCTTGGTCTTGAGAAAGATCAAAATTGACTTAAAAGCTTCAGCATTATCATAGAACAACCAATCGTGATATATTCCGACATTAAGATCATAACCATCCATAACCTACCCAAACATGTAAAAAAGAAAGAAAACTCACTCAATATATTCAATCAGCAATCTCAAAAATTTAACGGGTTAACAGTACATCAATACATCCCAATTAAGCTAATTACTTTGTAACAGTATCTCACTATCAGACCAAAAAGTTAAACTTGCGTGATAAACTACTTCTTCAAGCTTTCCACCATCTTCTCCCGGATTTTTGAAGGGCAAGAACAAAAGAGAGCATTCTTCCATGAGCTGAAGCACCAAACTATGTCATCAATATTCTTTCTACCTTCAGTTTCAATCGCCAAAAACAATGCAACTATGCCTTACTTTTCTTCCCTTTAACCTCTTTAGCTGGCACATGGTTTAGGAAAGGCAGGAAGGTCTTCCCACCCATGAATCCTTGGAGAACTTCCGGTACTTCGACACCATCCTCCTTTTGGTAATTCTCAAGAATGCAGCAAAGGGTCCTCTCTGTTGCTGTGAGGGTAGAATTCAACAAATGCGCATATTGTTTCACCTGCTCATTGCTCTGGAAGATGGAAGAAGAAAACGATCGATTAAAAATCAACATTCACAATTCGGAACTTAGCACAAAGCAAAATACCATTCATCTGGTTCATGCTCTTTATTGGCCTAAATGTGCAATCATTAAAGCATTCTCGTTCCGTTAGTTACAGGTAGAAGGTTCCAAATACAAAAAAAATAATAATAGTAAAAAAACATACAGGATTATCTAGTTCAAACTTGCACAAGCACATAAAGTAACCATTCTCTACCTTTTTTTGACCATATCTGATCTCCAATCTTCTTGATTGATAATCGGTGCAGTTTGAACAAGAGACAAGCTCTCGGTACGTACTGGATGCAGGAAACCATGCTTCCAAATCATACTTCTTCGCAGCAGCATCATTTAAGGCCCCAGAGACGATAGCCACTATTTGATAAGGAAGTTTTAGCTGTAAAGAACAAACAATTAGATACTATTTCTTATTGAAAGCAGAGGGATATGAAATTCATATTTTTTCTGTTCAACAATAAGACCTCGCTTTCTTAATTCTTTACATGCCAAGGTCACAAGTGACCGATTACCCATTAGTGATGCAACCAGTTACTAGATCATGGAAAACACTACAAGCAAACTTATGAAACACTACTGTAAGCAGCATAATATTCGGGAAAAAAAATATTTAAATTAAAAAAAAATATTTTAACATTTAATTGACTTGTAATTTGTTTACCTGAATTTTTATGGTGAATGAATGAACGAGTGTGATTAAAAATTTTCAATGACAGATTAAAAACAAATTACTATTTCTATAACTATAACCCTTAATGCTTTTGGTTTTTAAGAAATTAATTAAAATAATTATTTAACATATATTTATAAAATTTTAGATAAGAGAAATGTTAATTAAACAAGTCAATTTCCATAAAATTAATCAAAATAATTAATTTAGGGAAAATGGGAAAAATAGAATAAAATTGGAGAGGGAGGGAGGTAGGTTCCACTTGGACTTTCCAAGTGTGCGTGATTGGTGGGCTATCCTTTCTGTTTTTGTTCATGTTAAAAGCTTGTGGGAAGTAGTGCCAGTAGCCAGTAGGTAATTCGGTACCAATCACATCCCGACCGTTCTGACAATCCCGGTGATTTCCCACAAAGCTTTTGCACATTTACCAAAAAATTATTATTCATTTTCCTTTTCCTATCTAATTTATACTATATATAACCTTCCATCTCTCCTTCAATAACCAATCACGCAACATGTTATGTATGTAGGAAGGGACTGCCTTCTGAATCTTATCATTTCCATTAAAAAAAAGAAAGGTGAAATTAACTGCTATACCATCTTGTAGAAGTCCTCAGAGTTCTTGATCATCTCCTCGTGCATTTCCCAAGAATCATTGTCCTTTGGGCTGGTGATGCAAAACTGTTCCACTTTTTCGAATTGATGCACACGGAAGATTCCAAGAGTATCTCGGCCATGTGAGCCAGCCTCTTTACGGAAGCAAGATGAATATCCAGCATACCTGGAACAGATTTCAAAATAAAGAAGAGATTCATTTTCAAATGCAACATAAAGAAACATATTACATCTATAGGCAATCACTATTCATAGTCAGGATTATGACCTTAGAGGCAGCTCTGTTGGATGAATCCAATCATCAATATGATAAGCACAAAGTGGTTGTTCTGCTGTGGCTATAAGATATTTGTCATCACCCTCACCAGTAACCTATTGAACAAAACCTTGCTCAGGCACCCCAAGATTATTAAATAAAAAAAAATCTACAATACAAGTGAGCAATGCAACATTCCGTTTATAAGATTAACTTGGCAAGTGATGGCTGCCAACACCAAAACATGCATGCCGTATGGCAACAGAATTAATCTTAAGTTACCTTACCTAATTACATTTCTGTAGCCAGTTACTGACCAAGTTGGATAATCACCAAAATTCAATTTCTTAGTATTGAACTCAATGAGCTAAAGTTGTATTTTCTGAAGTGGAAGTGGCCTTGGATATTTTATTTAAGACGAGTTAGGAACAGTGACCAACTAAAATCTTGCAAATCCTGGATCAAGATCTTCAAATGGCAACTTCTAAAACAATCAAAGAGACTCAAGACACTATATACCACCAATATGCCGATCTAGTTACTACAATATTAGCACTCCTAAACACAGCTACAACAAAATAACAAGACGAAACTCAACTTAGTTTGGTATTTTATCACATGTAAGCAAACTTCAAGAGGTCTCATGTTTGAAAATTTCCAAGTTATCAGGTATGTACCTTGTAAAGTTCTTCATCGAACTGAGCTAACTGAGCACATTTTGCCATTATATCCTTTCTCATAAAGAATGGAGTCTGCAGGGCAGTGAACCCCCTTTTCTCCAAGAAATCAAGTCCAAAATTAATCAGAGCTTGATTAAGACGCACACCATCTCCTTTCAGATAGAAACCTCTACCTCCTGCCACATTAGCACCTAAATGTTCCAGAGGAGTTTGCATTAGCACACTAGTAGATAACAAAATCCAGTGGAGTTCGCATTAGAACATTATTAGATAGCAAAATCCAGTTAACCGCAAAAAATCATTAGCAAAACAATGAGCTTACACAAACAGAAGGAACAAAACAACTCCACCATGTCAGTGAAATGACGGCTATGTAAGTGAAACCAATACAAACAAGCATAAATTTGCACAAAACTTTGCGAAATAAGCATGTCCCAGAGATTTAGAACCAACGCCTACTAAGAGAACTCAGATTGTAGAGATTTTTACGGTTTTACCTAATGAATGCAATCAAGTTCAAAAGGTATATCCAACAGGAGTAGCCAGATATACAATGAATACTTGTATCCAAACATTCCTACAAAACTTGACAGAGAATCTTGATAATTCTTTTCTTCACCACAGCTGTTCAAACCTCTACTAAAACCATATGATATTATAGGAAGTTAATCTTTATAAAGGACCTGGTAAATTTAAGTGTAAGCATATCACACCCGAAAAAATTGAATACCTCGTTTCAGATCAGCAATTCCAAGAAGCTCAACAAGCTCAACATGATTTTTTAACTTTGGCTCCAACCTTTTCTCCCCCCATGTTCGAACGATTGCATTGTTTTCCTATAAAGTTCGTCAAAATAATGATATTTAGAATCCAAAACAATGTGCAAATTTGAATACAAGATAGAACTAACACCCACGTACCTCATCGTTACTAACAGGAACTGAATCATGCACCAGGTTTCCAACTGTTTCCAATTTTGAATATAGGGCCGTTCGTGCCTCCAAAACCTCCACCTCTTTTTCTGCAGTCAATCGCTTGTTCTCCTCCGTATTACTAATCATTGCCGAGGCATCCTCTTTTGCCTTCACAACAACCAGTATCAGGTGCAATACATAAATCTTAAAACCAGGAGTGAATATGCACATGAAGAAAGCAAAATAGGCACAAAATTTAAACGGCTCTGAATTCCTTCCAATCAAGTGTCCAGTATAAGTGGGATTCTTTTTTCCTGTGATCGAAGAGTAAAGTAGTACATTCTACAATGGATATAAAGACTTCTGACCTCCAACTTAGTAAGATCAAATAATTTGTTGTAAAAGCCATGTGTTTCAAGCCCAGTTATCCCATCTTCATAAATCCAATAAATTACGTGAACAAGGAAGCATAATCAGAGGGGAATCCAGGATTTTAGTTCAGGTGGAGCGGAATTTAAAATAGTAAAATACAGAAAAAAATCCTTCAAAAAGAAAATAACAAGGAACAAACCTAAAACCTTTTTGCTAAAAAAGAGATTGCGGAGACAGGATTTGTAAGAAAAAATATGCAAAAAGGAAAACAAAGGTTAAGTGTTCCATTCTCATGAGTAAACATAAAATTAGGACTTCAGTCATTTCAGTATTTATATACAGTAGAGAAGCCGGGAAAAAAAATTACTCCATAAATTCCTCTTAGAAAGAAATTGCAAACACAGCACAAAACTACAGTCGGAGTAACAGCTAATTTGAGACCTACATGTAATTTGAAACAAAGAGCATATTTGCACAAGAAATGTTTTTGCTTATTAAACAAAATAAAAAGTTTTTTTTTAGAAAAAAAGCTTGGAGATTGGATTTTTTGGTGTTGTAAACTTGTGGTACAAATGTACAAAGCCAAATAAAAGGATGAACGGGCTTATATACACGTTCAACATGAGAGAAAGAGAGGGAGACTGTTGCCTAGTCTTAGGTTTTAGGCTGTAGGTTGTCTGCTTTTTACAAACCAAAACTCCCATACAACCTAACTTCTTCATTGCATTTAAACCTAGCCGAGAAATATACGTGCTACTGAGCATAATCCGCCTGCTACTGCTTCAAAAGCACCACAACTTCACCTTCCATCAGTTTAAAACTGTAGGAAAAGAGGAATTTTTCTTGCTTTGAAGAATACCAACTAATGCAAGCGGGATGCGAGATGTGTCTCATCTGGATTTAGCAATATTATAAGATTGAGTAGGTTTCTATCTCATCCAATGCTAAGATGAAGTGCCCAACAGATGGTAGATGAGGGGAAGAACTTGATGAACTAAGTTGAAGATTACATCTTTTTACTGATAAAACATGATATCTATCAGTACATTTTCACAACATAATTCAACCGGTACAAAATGACCATCTTGCTGAAGAATCTCAAAGTTCTGATTACAAGGAAAACAAAGTAATCATTGTCCCCTCTAATCGAGGTGCAGATCTATGCTTATATTTTTCCTACGACCGAGAAAGCAAATGCTCCTAAAGGTGCAAAACATGAGCTTATATTAGGAACAGAAGAAACCCCAAATCAGCTTACTAGCTTATCCAAGTCTAAGGTTGCCTTCTTCAACTTTTACCCTAGCTACATTAGGTTCATGGAATCAGATGCCCATTTACACTTAAATTAGCGCGGAACTACGGAAGCCAAGCTGTAACTGTCACTGACACTGCATTCCTTTTCATTGAACTAAAATGCACTCGAATAGGTTCTTTCCTCAGAACTCCATGTTCTACCTTTTCAACCCTTGAAGTATTAGCCAAAATTAGCCCCTCCATTCCATGAAAAGAGTTCTACTTTTCCAGCTAAATTTTTCCCAAAATTGACTCTTTTTTTCATATTTCACACCATAAATTTCCATAGTTCTTTCAATTTCTCAAATTTACCCTTACTTTCAAAGAATAATGTTTTAATTTCAAGTGAAAAAATATGCACCATTGATGCAGTTTAACTGAAAATATCCAAATGAAAAATATTACCCAAAACATGACTTTCAAAGTAAGATAACTTTAGAGGCAGAGGTAGTACCTCTATCAAGATAACACCTATCCAGTTTCCAACTTAGCAAGTACTAGAAACTGTGACCACACTTATTGCAGTTCTAATTTCTTGTACTTAATGCAGTTTAACAGAATATATGCAAACTGTTTGCATGTCCAGTGCAAAACTATGCAACTTTGATGCGGCTTCACCAAATATATGCAAATGAAATACAAAAAGCTGACTTTCAAAGTAGGATTCTTCGAGTAGCAGAGGTAGTACTAGTACAAATAATATCATTTGTCTATCCAGTTTCCAACTTAGCAATTAATTGCAATCACAATTCATGAGGGAAAAAAATGCACATTCCAAACTAAAATGCAACATTGCAATCTTTTTTCCAGTAGAATAAACATATACACGAGATAAACTAAAACAATGAAACGGACTCACAATTTTGAGCTTCGCAATCGCTTTGTTAATGCTGTTAAACTCTTTCCTCAAATTGTCAAGCTCGAATTGACCTACAAAAAACAAATAATTTACTCCAATCAACCCACAAATATACATAACCCCTTCATAAAGCTCAAAAAATGCCTCGTTGGTTAACAATTACAATACAAATCAAGCACTAGAATATTATTACACAGAAAACATACGCTGGCGCCATTCTTTGTCAAGAGCTATGATCTCATCGACGATCTCGACGCTAGCGAAACGGCGCCGCTGCGATTCGCGAATGATTTCCGGATTGTTCCCCTTGTCCTCCCTAAACAGATTAATGTCCAACATTTCTACAAATAACAAGATTTACCGGGTTAAGCATATGGCATTTGAGAAGGAAATCTTCATAAATAACAGGAAAAAGTCACACACAGTTAAGGCGAAATCACACACACAAAACACGTACCGTATGATGGCTGAGGGAGGCGCCAAGGAGGTTTGACGATTAGATGAAGTCTGGTTTGGTGTCTTGGAGGTACACAGGTTTTTATTAGGGTTTTTTGCTTGTGTTGCTTCTTTCGTTTTCGGACACGGGGACAGAATTTAAGATTATTTTTTGTGTAATGGTACCCCCAGAGTTTTTCCGTTTGGCAATTATGGCCACTGTACTTACAATCTTAGCATTTGACTATCTTGCTGCGTGTCCGAATTAAATGGGTATTTTAGGGGGAAAGTTATTGAATATTAAATGTGTATGTAATTAAAAAAATAAGTATACTAATCAACTGTGTGTAATAAATTAATGAGCAGTTATTTACAAAGTATATAAGTATTAAGTATAATGCATAAAATTTTGTGATAAAAATAATTTTTATTAAAAAAAATTTTTATACCATTTTAAATAAAAAATATTAAATTTTTCACGCACTTCTCTCTCCCTTTATGTCTTTACGTTTTTCGAGTTGCTCAATGTTTAAGCTTTTACAAATATCAAATTACAAGACCAATTTCTTCATAAAATAAATGAAGTTTAAATATCTCTCAGTTTTTTGTCGCTGTCAAAAAATTCTGAACTTGAAAAATTATTGCTTCATAAAACAGATGTGTAGATGAATAACCAAAAAACTCAGATTGCTTACAAATTGAAGGATGTGGACTCTAGTGAAAATAACCCACTCTAATTTATCTGATAAAATTCCTAAAAAAATAATGTCAAAAAATACTTGAGCTTGGTTCCGATATTAAATTTACTTCGAACTTTCAATCAATCACAGACCTAACAAGATGATTCCAATACAAGGGCAACGTTCAAAGTTTTGAATGCATGTTAGCTCATCGATGGAATAATGCTACAGGCAGTAGCCGTGAATTGCCACCGGCTCACTGGAGTTTTTTCCATATTTCTCCACCCCAACAATCGTGTAGTGCCTTAACTCCTCAATGTAACTTGTATAATAGTAATATCATTGTTATTTTGTAAAATGTATAAAATAAGAACACGATTATTTTAAAATTAATAAAATATTTATAAAACATGTTTATACGTAATCATATATTATATTTAATATTTATTTACTTTATAAATAATAACTCTCTAAATAAATTAGTATCACTAATTCCTTGATTTTGCTTTTTCTATTCTAAATAATATTTCATCTCCCGTTATAAATTATTGAATTTATGTGTCAACCTTTCACTTCCCTTTATTAACAATTGTATTTACGTTTTATAGCAGAAATGTTAAGTTTTTACACAAGATAGCCCCTAAACTATGACACATTTAATTAGTAAACTTAACATCTAACACTTCAACGGTTTTAACCGACAAATTTGATTCCGTATGATATGGGCAAAATTTGATAAGAGCCTAGACTCTCGGTTGTTTTAGGAGCGCCCAATGCACATATATATTATAAATTATGCACATATATATGTGCATTTTATAACACATATATGTGCATAATTTATACTCCCTCCGTTCCATAATACTAGTCCTTTTAGAAGTTAAAATTTGTTCCAAAATAATTGTCCTTTTAGGATTTCTAGAAAGCTTTTACCCTTACTTTCCAAAATTACCCTTCTACTTTTCCAACTACCAATAACTATTAATTACACTTTATCTCTTTTCTCATTAATAAAGAGAGAGTGTTTAATGAGGGTAACTTTGTCAATATAAATTATTTCTTAATATATGTGCATAAGTCTAAAAGGACTAATATTATGGAACGGAGGGAGTAACATATATGTGCATTGGGCGCTCTTAACACGAGCTTAAGCTTTCGGTATACCAAGTGTATAATATGGGACACTTTTATGCTTAGTAGCATTCCTATGTAAATAATTTAACAGAGAGGAATGCTTGATACTAGTATTTCTATTATAACAAAGAGGAATGCTTTATACTAGTAAAAGTTTGTATTTCTAAAAAAAATAATTAATTAAATAATTTATAATAATATATTACTTCAAAAAAATATTTTTTTTAATTTAAGAGCATGAAATGAAATAAATTAATTAACTCTTTTAAAAAATATTATATATATAAAAAATTAGTAATATATATAAATGTTATTAATTTTACTGGAAAAGTGTGTGAGATTGTGTATTGTGGGTGAAAAAAAATATGTGAAAAGAGTGTATGCGTGAGTGAAAAAAAGGTGTGAAAAGATTTTCATTTTCACCGCTCGATTTTTTACTGTTACTAATATTTTATCAAAAAATAGTAACAATGAGATAAAGTATATTATATATATATATGGCAAAAATCAACAATATATATAGCATGCCATCAAATGTGGTGTAATAAACAATACTTTATTGCATGGATATATTTTGTATATTCTTTTTGTTGATTTTTACCAGCTTGCATATATATATATATATATATATATATATATCATTTTTCTTCCTTTAATAAACCAGTCAAATAGTTACCTTAATGTTAGGAATCTGTGTAACTAATAGCCCATTCGATTGGATTCACGTGTCAAACCTTTCACTAACCTTAATTAACACTTTTATAGCAGAAATATTGAGCTTTTATACAAGACAGCCCCTAAACTATGACACTTTTAATTTTACTAACCTTAACCTCTTAACACTTCAACACGGTTTAATTATAATTAAATTAACCTTAATTTTTGTGAGAATTTTGATTCCAGTACGTACCGGCCCCAATTATTTAATAAATAATTTATATAAAAAAAAGGCTTCCTTCTTATCATTACAATAATCCATGGAAATTAATTATCACCATTTCATTCACATCTTAATACTACATACATACTTTTATCACATACTTGTATTCATCTCTCCTATATATTGCCATGAAAATCTTCAACTGCTCCACCATAATTCACTAAAGATCTGTTTTTTTTTTTTTTTTTTGGCTCCAAGGGGGCATGGGAAATAAAGATCTGATCTTGTGCAGGAGTAAGTACGTTGGAACGAATGCAAGATCGCCAAAAAGAAACGACGCCTTAACTAATCAAATGGTTTCTATCACTTGCTAGTATATTTGTCCATTTGATCATAGAACATTGTTTTAATCTCTCAAATGATTTTGGCTGATCAGGCTAGAAAAAGAATGCGAGGACTCGTTGTGCTAGCTGCTAATTACTGATTGTCATAATGGTATGCACACACTACCTTGTTTTTTCATTGTCTTAGTGTAAAATCTAGGATTTTCGCACTGCTGTGGCAATGGTACAATGGGGAACTCAGCAAGGAAAAGTCCGATAGACTCCTTCAGAGTATGTGGTAGCATATATATCGCGCTTTATATGGATAGTCAGACGCACAATGCCTGCCTGCCTATAGGCACTTTCCGAATGTCAGTACGTTCATGATTTTCCTGGTTAATGTAATTAAGCAGCTAGGTTGCCCGTCCATATGCTTAATTAATTGAAATATATATGACCTTGATCAGCTAGCAAGCTAGTATAAACAGAAACCCTTGTAATTCTTTGGTTAAGTATGTTCTATAATTTTAAATCCTCCACACAAAAGCAACTTATAGATAAGTACCATGCACGTACAAATCATGAAGATCCAGTACATATATATATATATATATATATATATATATATATCCTCCCTCAAATTAACCACAGGAAACCTAAATGGATCCAGGTATAAAAACAGACCAGCTGCTGAACATATATATATATATATATATATATATATATATATGTATCCAGGTGCGTGCGTGCTAGCTGCTGCAGTCGTTAGCATTATCACTCTGCAAATTTTGGAAGCAAATACAAAATTAATCTTGGGTGTTTAAATTGAAATATAAAGATTAGTAGTTGTAGCTTTTTGTTCATAGCAAACATATCCACCTAGCTAAACTAGTGTATACATTGTGCAAAAATGAAAGATGAATAAAAATATGAACCTTGGAACAAATTTATATTATATATTAATTAGCTAAGTAGGCCTGCACATAGTTCAAAATTAATGAGCCTAATAATTAAACATGTTGCTTTCATCAGCATGAAATTATATCTAATAGTTAAGGAATTAAAAGAATTGAGGAGAGATTGATATAGAGTATTAAAGGTACGAACCGTAGGAGGTGCGCGAGAGAGGGGTCAAGTCTTGAAGGTTGGGTTGAGTAGGCTGGAGGCGATACGTAGAGTGAAGTTGAAGAGGGAGCTGGTTTGCAAGTTGAAGAACACTACTAGGCTGTTCTTCTCCATAGAATGGGAATTGATCCAGTACTACTTGCTGCTGCTGTCCCACAAGCTTCAGTTCTGTCATCGCGGCCTGTTGTTGTTGTTGTTGATGATGATGCGCCTGCTGCTCCGCCAACTCCACCTCTTGTTGCTTTTGAATGTGATTACTCATCAACTATACATAGTATGGTCAATTTTTACTTGAATTACATATGTAGTATTATCTAACAATTATGAACTGGGATGCAAGTAAAAATACAATAGTTCTTCTAGCTCCTTTGAATTGCTAACCAGTCTATTCTTAAACTCTAGAGTAATTTTTTTTTGTTCTACTACTAAAATTTAGCACTTACCCAATGATACATCTCCTGATTTTCCTTCTCCATCATCTTTTCCTAATTAAATTTAGAAAGAACAAAGGACTTTAGCACAGAGAGAGAGAGAGAGAGAGAGAGAGAGAGAGAGGGAGAGAAAGAAGGAGATGTTATCTGTATTACCGTCCTTTGTAGATTGTCCAGTTGCTGCTGCAAGAGCTGAAACTGCACGGAGCCACGAACAAGTCCGGCCCATTAATTAACAAACTGAACTTGCCAAACTCAAGAAACAGAAATGTACATAATTTTATCATCAGAGCACTTTTGTTTATTTCGGACGAAATAAGATACCTCTATGGTACGTAATTTCGTGACACCAGTTTCTAAACAGAAGAAAATTATGCATAATTCTTGAAATTTGCACACCATAGTCATGCAAATGTAATTAATTAATACTCCCTCCGATCACAAAATGAGCGACAAATCAAGAACAAAAATTGTCACTCATTTTAGGACGGAGAGAACTATTAAAAGAAAATTGTATATATATATATATAGTTTACCTTTCTAGCTCGAACCTTGTTGACCGAGTGTTCTAGCTGCTGTTCAAGTTGATTCAACTCGTCAAGATGAGCAGAGCTCAAGTCATCGCCTTTATAGCGTTGCAGGCTAAGTTGTAGGTTAAGGGTTTCCTTCTTCACTCTTGCCAATTCAGTATGTATTTGTTCCTGCAGATCAAAAATCAGCATATAAAATCGAGAAAAAGAAAGAAAAATTGCTAGGAATCTAGTACAGTATGATCGCAATCATTTGGTAAAAACACTGATTAGTAATTATATGTATGTGACTGATGGACATACCCGGTTATCACGCTCAGGAATACGTGCCCCCGTGGTCTTCAGATACCTGTCTATGATTTGCCCCATGCTGTAGGTTGACATACATAAACATATGACAATTTTTAACATTTTGGATTAGTTAGAATTTGCTTAAAGTTAATTTAACTTGAAGTTAAATTTTCAAGATGGAAAAAGTAAATTAGGGTACTTTGCAGGGTGGGGGAAAGATATATCATATATGCATTTTTGTTCATTAAATGTTGGGAATGTTAACTATAACAAGATTGGGTAAATTGTGTCAAAAATCGATCATGGAAATGAATTACAATTAGCTTCATCCATTCTTCTGTATATTTGACACAAACTGCATGAGATAAATTAAGCTAAGGAATGTTAAAAGGAATATACAGATCTAAGGGTTTTTTGAAATAAATTGGCATATATAGGTTCTGGCATAAAACTAACATCACTTGAAAGGCAAAGAAATCATAAAGATGAAGCAGGAAACCCTAGCTGGCTGAAGTAATAGTTATGATAAAGAAAGCCAAAGGCGCTCAAGAAGTTGGTCAAAGTATATATGATGAGGCCACTGTCACCACTTGTGTCATTAGTTAAATGCTTAGTCCATAACTGATTCTGACCATCCTAGGAAAACACAGAGAGAGAGAGAGAGAGAGAGAGAGAGAGAGAGAGAGAGAGAGAGAGAGAGAGAGAGAGAGAGAGAGAG
>JAOWAN010000043.1:6590850-6602887 GCA_028566635.1 Lobelia cardinalis
ATTAGGTAATAAGTTTAGTTAATTAATATAAGAAACTATACATATTCATCTATTATTAATTTATATATATTATGAAAGGTATTAATTTAGAGATCATCTAAGCATTAATCTAATAAACTCTTCTAATTGTAACCACCAAAAATTAAATATCAAAAGACTCTCAAGATGCAATGTGTCAAATGTGAATGAATGGCATTCCTATAGCCCTCTTGATTGATTTTAATATACTATAGTATAGATTTAGCATGTATTTCAAATAACTTAATTGTAAATAAATTAACTTTTCAAAAATTAAACATATCATTGGCATTTCAAAAGCTAATATTTATATTGAAACAATTATTATCACACTTTATTTAAGGTATACTAATGTGGCTAGAAAATAAAAATAATTTTTAAAAAAAATAATAAATCATAACTAAACCGTCGTTCGTCAAAATTATATTTGATTTTGACGATTTGAACTTGTACCCCTACTTGAGAGGAAGAAAAAGTCGGGAGGATACAAAAGCACTGACTTCTCATTTTTGTATCAAACAAGTGAGAAGAAAACATGTTTTTCTCTTTTTTTCTATTCAACCAACAATAAAAAAATAATTTCTACACTCTAAAATTAAAAATTGAATATTCTTATTTTTTACCCCTTTTATTCTTAGCCCTCTTAAAGAAAAGTGTACTAAATTCATACTATAGTATATTTATTATTTAAGTATAATCAGTAATTTATTATTTTAGTAAATCAAGAAATAAATTTATAGTTTATTTCACATATTTCACTGTCTAAAGGTCTTTTAGTATATTAGTGATGACATTCCATCGCAACACTTGAAACTTCTAAAGTTAATTTAACACTTAAAAATTTAAAATGTTAGAATGTTTTGTATTCCTTTCTCAACTTTATTTCCTTTTCATGTTACTTTAGTAAAATATTTATTACTTTGGATGCTTGAATATATAAGACAAAAAATAAATTAAATAATAAAAATTAGGAAGATTACAACCTTATTAATGTTCTTCTTCAAAATCTATACTATAATATAATATATTAAAGTAAATTAAAAGGGTTTTAAAAATGACATTCATTCACTTTTAACACTTGGCATCTCGAGAGTCTCTAAAAAATTTAATTTTTAAGGGTTACAATTAGAAGAGTTAATTAGATCAAAGGTTTAGATGGTCTCTAAATTAAGTACTAGATGTATATGTATTAGTTTTAATATTAATTAATTATTTATTACTTTTCAATATTATATACAAACACTATACCATATATAGATTAGTATACTTCTTTTAATAAACTAGAAAACTAATCTAAAACCTTCTTCTTCTAATTAAGATCAAAAGTTTCTTTAGATATGTGAAGAGTTAAAACCATTACAAAGGGAATTGTTACCCATCAGTAAGGAAGTGCAAGCGATTTATGCAATCATCAGAATAGAAACCTCAGCAGATGGATGCCAATAACTTTGCCAATTATATTGAGTGTCTAGGCACTCCTTCCTAACAAAGAGTGTCCATAATGTACATAAAAGTTATAAATTATACACATAATAAATACATAATGCACATAAATTATGTTATGTACATTATTTATAACCTCTATATATATTATGGGAACACCTTGCTAGGAGTGACTAGGCACTCCATATAAAAACTGCAATAACTTGGCTGAACCGGGAAACACCAAGGAAGGGCGGTCGGTCAGTTCCATAAGCTAAGCTGAGGAAAAAGTGAAGAAGGTAGAGGAGGTAATTTGCCGGGAGCTTCTTGGCTGCAAGGTTTGATGACTTCTACACATGCATGTAATAAATCTTTGTTTATTTTTGTTTTCGAACTTTAGATCATATATTATTTTTCTTAAAATTAAAAAAATGATATTTCCTTTACTCTCTCTTATTCTCACCTGTATTTTTTCATTTATTTTTGATTCATCGTTTTTCCTTGAACATTCTAATTTTTTTTTTTCATAGTTACTTAGAGTTTTTATTTTATTTTTCTTTTTTAGTTTAGGTTTATTTAATTTTTGGTTTGCTTTTGAGTAAGATTTCAATTCTTAGTTTCATCCATTCATTAATGGATTTGAGATTTTGATTTTTGTTTGATTTTCACTTTAAATTTTGCTGAAAATTTTTAAGAATTAAAGAACCGGCCTTTTTAGTAGCTTTGATTTAGGTTTTTCAGTTCATAAAGTATTTCGAACTATGGGTAATGTCTTTAATTTTTTTTTTTTTTGTGGGGGGGGGGGGTGGACTCTTTTAATTTTGGGTGGCTTGAATACGATTATATATTTTCTAATTATTTTGTTGAGCTTTTATTTTTTATTCAATATTAATTTTGGTTAATGGCTAAAGGTTTTATTTTGGTTTAGCTTTCTTTCAATTTTGATTTGCATTTAAAGGTTGATTCATTTTACTTTGATTTTGATGTATTTGATATTCATTCATTTCTTTCAATGATTTATTAAACTACACTTTTTTTGTTTAGTTGTAATAGTTGATTTAGGTGTTTTTCATTAATTTGAATTACTTCAAATTATTGATTTTGGCATCTTCTTTTACTTTTATTTTAAATGGACATGCCGATTTTTTTTTTTGTTTCTTGAATTATTTGCTACTGGCTAGATGACCCTTATTGATTTGGGTATTATGGTAATTTTATTTTTAATGTTTAAATTTAATTATAATTTGACACTCGAAATTCTTTCTCGTAGTTTATAGCTGAGTTTTGTTTTGAATTTGTGTATTTGTAATTGTTTCATTTTTTTTCTTGATTTCATATTCGATAATTGCTTATCTGAAAGTTCTAAATTAATCGTATTTGTAATTATTTTTTATTTAAAAGTTTAAGCAATCTAAATTGATGAAAATTTACTAAAAAATACATAAAGGAGAATAAAGTTGAGGAAGGAATATAATTTTTTTTTAACATTTTAAATTCTCAAGTGTTACATTATCTTTAAAATACTTAAATATTATAAAGAATATCGAGTATAATAATTTATATACTAGAATGTCATATAATATTAAAGAAACTCTTTTAAACATTGATACATTTGAAATAAACTATAATATTTATATGTTAATTTACTAATAAGTCATAATTTTCTAAATATTTATAAGCACGGATTTAAAGCTAGATAATACAATAATTTATAATCATCTTTCTTTTAATACACATTAAGGCTATTAAATGATTTCATAAAAAGATTGTATGACTGATATTCAACTCTTCTCAAATACAAATTAAAATATAATTAGAAGTTATATTAGGTATGATTTGATCTACCAATTCTCCCATTGAAAATATTTTAAGTTTCGTTCAATAAATTTTTGAGCAATTTGGCTGCCTTGTGTATTTTGTGTACTAAAAAAATCGTAGATTTATAATGTTCACAAAAATTCAAACAGTCGATCAAAATTGTTTAAAACAAAAGTATGGAAGAGCATGGGAAAAGCTTTATCGTTTTAAATACTTTTGAAATCATAATTTTTGCGGGTAAGTTTATATTAAATGATGGTTATGTGGTGATTGAAGAGTCACATTACTGACATTAGCTTATATATTAGGGCAAATTGCAGAAATGGTCTCTGTACTGAAAATATATTTGAGAAAAAGTCCTTCAACTCAAGATTGCTCGATTTTGGTCACTGTACTGAAAAAATTAAACGCAATCGGTCCTTAATTATAATTTCGGTCCAATTAAGTTTGAAATAAAAATAAGCATACATGATACTTGTTAATAGCGGAAATAAAAACCTCTAATTCATTAATTTTCTTCGTCAAATTGACTTATTTTCTCTATTTTGTATAAGAAAAGTAAGTAAAAAAATGGAGAAAATGAGTGAATGTGATACTTTTTGCCCCGCCATTAGCAAGCATCATGTATGCTTATTTTTATTTCAAACTTAATTGGATCGAAATTAGAATTGAGGACCAATTGCGCTTGATTTTTCCAGTACAAGGATCAAAATTGAACAATCTTGAGTTTAAGGACTTTTTCCCAAATATTTTTTCAGTATAGGGACCATTTCTGCAATTTGCCCTATATATTATATAGTGATAAGTATTAGATAATTTACAGTTTTTTAATCAGTGTCGCTTCATATTTGTATTTAGGGAGTATTTACTGTTTTTTAATCAGTGTCACTTCATATTTATATTAGAGTGTTGGAGTATAATTGCTCCAAAAGAAATATTTAAATTTAAATTTTGTTGGTTAATTAAATTATTACAAATTTTATTAATTTTATAAAATTACAAAATTATATTTAATAATGTCAGGCTGAAGTTATAAAATTAAGATATAACAAATATTTGTTAAATTATTAAATTAAAATGACCAAAAGCAATAATGATGCAAAATATTATCTAGGGAGAAGGGATTTTCAGATAGTGGTATCTATAAAGTTAATTTTAAACTATTACATACCCAAACTATTTTAATAAAAAATTAAAATTTTAACTATAAAATAAAAAATTTAATTACACCCTCTAGTACATATACACCAAATAGTATATATATCTACCCCCAACCCCCAAAAAAAAAAAAAAAAAAAAAAATACTCCAATAATATTCATTCATACAATACAAAGTCCACTTCCCATTGATATTATCCACCCACTAATTTCTCTCTCCACCCAAAATTCAATTTAACGCTCCATGCTATAAAAAATTCGTATACTGTATCTATAATTTTCACATTATTACAGGAAGGAAGGAAGGCTGAGCAGCGGTGGGCTGGTGGTGGCAAGCAAAAACTGGGGTGGGGTGGGCATGGCATGTTGCTTTTGTAGCTCATGGCAATTGGTCGGCAGCAGCATGAATAACCGATGCGTTATTGCCAATGGTTTTGGACCTACCCATCTTCCTCCCTTTCCATTCAATTTCAAGCTTTTTCATGGGTTGATACCGGCTATTACTGTTTCCGGGTTCGGGTCATCAGCGCAGGGGAAGCTGCTGGAAAGATCATCATCATCTCTACGCCTCAAGTTTGTTGTATTCGCTGAGCTGTCCAAGCAATTCTCCAGCATCGGTTTGGACTCTCATGTATGTATTGTTGTACCAATTCCAAATGTTCCTTTTATTCGTTAATTGTTTTTCACTTATTATTTTATATCTGAGAAATGGGCTTGAATCTAGTGGTAATTGTTTTACTAATTTGAGTCATCAGTAGTATTGTTTATTTATTGGTGGGTTGGGGTGGGATTTTATTTTTGTAGTGCATTGAGGTTTGAATCGTTTCAATATTTTAGTATTTGTTTTTTCAGTGCCGTGGGTGTGTTTTGGAGTGAGCCGTTTCATTCCAATTTAAGAGTAGTTAAAACCCCACCCGAGGGTTAAAATTCCTGCAGTGGGATGTGTAGTCTGATGATCTGATCACATTTGCCTTGAGACTTTGAGGGAGCGCTTTGTTTTGGATTTACATTTTGATAAAATAGCCGCGTTTCTTTGCGGGAGATATTGAATTTCATCGTTATTAATGGCTGAATTAGTTTACTTACCAAAAAAAAAAAGAGAAGTTTCACTTACCAAGAAAAGTTGATATAATTGCTTTATAAGCTCTTTTAAACAGACGATTCTGTTTTCTTTCCTTCTGTTATGACACTTTCATATATTTTGTTTTTGCTCTCCTTTTAGAGTAAAAAAGCTGAGGATAAAAACATTCAATTTTTGATGTTCGACCTGAATCCCATTTAGGGACCATAGTGAATAGAATTCATGATGGTCTTTTATATAAAAAATTCTCAGTGTTTAGTGAAACATGTTTTGTGTTATTATAGTTGCTAGTTCGCATTTGAACGAGCTTAACTTCTGGGTTGAGATGATCATAATTTTTCTAGAGTTTCATAGAAAAATGCTGGTGACCAAAAGCTGCGCTACATCATGCCTGTTGATGTCTTTATGCTGTCACCGTTTTGTGACAGGTGTGTGAATGACCAACTTGCATCTGCCTATGTAGTTTTGAACTTAATTTTATTAGATATTGGTGTGAGGCTTGAGCTAATTAACTTCCATGTACTCTATTGACTTTGCATGTATTTTTGTTTGTGCTGATGTTGCCAAAACCATCTTTCTTAAGAGTAGTATTCTTCTTCATTTCTACTGCTAGTCTAAATGGCTATATTAATATAAATGCGTTGGAGACTGACTATTATGTTTCCATTTTCCTTTTTCTTTATTTCCCCTCACCTGTCTGGACGGTGGATCTCAAGACCTTCCAGTCCCATAACATATCACAATTGCCTTGGATTGGTCCACTGCCGGGAGATATTGCAGAAGTTGAGGCTTACTGTAGAATCTTTAGAGCTGCTGAGCGGCTTCACTCTGCATTAATGGACACCTTGTGCAACCCAGTGACCGGAGAATGTAGCGTTTCATATGCTTTCCCATCAGAGGATAAACCATTACTGGAAGATAAGATAGTGTCTGTTCTTGGGTGCATGATATGTCTCCTGAATAAAGGAAGAGAGGATCTTCTTTCAGGAAGATCCACCATCATGAATTCCTTTAGCATTTCAGATGTAAATTTAACCGACGATAAGCTTCCTCCTCTAGCCATTTTCAGGGGAGAGATGAAAAGGTATTGTGAAAGCTTACACGTTGCTCTTGAAAACTATTTGACAACTGATGATCCTCAGAGATTGGATGTATGGAGGAAACTTCAAAGACTGAAGAATGTTTGCTATGATTCTGGGCTTCCCCGTGGGGATGATTATCCACCCCAAACGTTGTTTGCAAATTGGGGTCCTGTGTATTTGTCCACATCAAAAAGGGAAATAGAATCTGACGATTCGGAAGTTGCTTTTTGGAGGGGTAGCCAGTTAACTGAAGAAAGCCTGAAATGGCTATTAGAGAAAGGGTTCAAAACCATTGTAGATATTAGAGCAGAGACTGTGAAGGATAATTTCTATCAAATAGCATTGGATGAGGCTATTTTCTGCGGGAAAGTTGAACTGGTCAGACTTCCAGTGGAAATTGGTACTGCACCATCAGTGGAGCAGGTTGAGAATTTTGCAGCTTTACTGTCTGATTCAAGGAAAAAGCCCATATATGTTCATAGCAAGGAGGGAGTTTGGAGAACTTCCGCCATGGTTTCTAGATGGAGACAGTACATGGCTCGATATGGATCCAAATTTATCTCTAATCAGGCGGTGCCTCCCAGTTACTCTCTATCTCGTAATGCAAGAACGGAACAACTTCCACCTGTCCAGGAAGAAGATGAAGCTATTAATCATATAGAAAGGACAACAGATAAATTGTATTTGAGAAATGATTCCGTGGGAGTATTTTCAAGCGAAGTGTCTGTAGCCAAAGGAAATCAAGAGCAGAATAAAAGAGGAAAGGTTGATGGCATAGAGCCAACAACTGCACATACAGTTGATGATGAAGGAGGGGGACTAAATGTTGATTTTTTAAGTGAAGTCAATCCTCTTGAGTCCCAATTACCTCCTTCCGATGTTTTCTCCAGGAAACCGATGTCATCATTTTTTAAGAAGAATATCTCGCCTACCACATACTTCACTTATGAACGCAGAAGATTGGAGATTCTGTCTGAGTTAAGAGGGAACCATAATGGGATGATTAAAAAACGCTCTGATGAGAAAGCTGCTGAATTGAGGCTTACAGTAGAAGGAAGCTCTAATGGGTCACCAAGAAGCCCTAGGAGTATATTTTCGGAGCCTTACGGTCATGCTGCTAGTAATGGGACCTACAAGGGTGATGGCCATCGTAGCTATGATTCTTCTAACCCCAATGTAAATGGAATTGGTGATGGAGAAAGGTATGCCTTGAGCAAGATGGGTTCTCTTGTCAAGGAAACAGATCCATTAGATGTAAACAGCCTGTCTTCAACCAGTACTCTTGAGCAGGGAAGCAACGGAAAAGCCTCCATATCTTCTAGAAAGGAAGATCTAGAGCTGGTTGAAGGGAATATGTGCGCTTCTACAACAGGTGTTGTGAGAATTCAATCGAGAAAGAAGGCAGAGATGTTTTTAGTGCGTACAGATGGGATCTCTTGCTCCAGAGAAAAGGTGACAGAATCTTCCTTGGCTTTCACACATCCTAGCACCCAGCAGCAAATGCTTATGTGGAAGTCTACACCAAAGACTGTGTTACTGTTGAAGAAGCTGGGCCAAGAACTCATGGAACAAGCTAAAGAGGTAGCAAAGCCAGTATCTTGTTGCTATGCATAGAAGTACTCTACTTTTTGCTGCTGTTATTTCTATTGCTACTTTTTCTGCATACATATTCTTCCCCCCTGTTGCACATTTGTTCTTCTTTTCTTTTACTTTACATTTTATGGATATTCGTGGCTGCAAATGGAGTTATTTATGTGAGGCATTGGGTATAAGCTTCTATTCATTTTCAAGGTTGGACTTTTTTTGCAGATGGAAAGATACTGTAGTTAGATAGATGAGTTTTTCGTTCCCCCATGTCCAATGTTTTGGTATCTGCCTATGTTGGGTAGCAACAGTGAGCATAATCCATTCTTAAAATAACGAAGCAGTTATATCATTACAGTGGGAAAAAATGCCTTGGCTGTCATTGAAGTATATGGGGGAAACACCTTTCTTCAAATTTGTTTCGTTTCAAGCTTCTACACTTACTAACTTTTATGTTCTTAAATATATGTTGAAGAAATTCATTAAAAAAGGCATTCGGATAGGCATGGTGGCTATGGGCTAGACTCAAGTGACAGCAGGTAACTATATGATCATTTAGTTTGCTGGCGGCAAATGGGTAGGGCCAAAATTGGTCTTGGCTGTAACTTCAACCCTAAAAACATTTTAAGTTTTCTATTCGCCATCTATTTCCTCTATATGGGCACACATGATACTTTAATGAGCATAACTACATGAAGAAGATTTCCAAATTGAATGGACCCAAAGTTTCAATTCTAGGCCGAAATTTTTCTCAAAACAGTTTGTTGGTAGACGTAACATCAATTGTCCAACAGGTATCTTTCTTAAGGACACGGGTGCAGCCATGCAGATATATGCGTATTTGTTAGAAGTCAGATCGAAGGAAAATGGTCCGATGACTGTATATATTATATTCCATGTACTTTGTTTTAGTTAAGTACAATGCAACTGAGTTTGGTACTAGTGAAGCTTGTTTAACACTTTCGAGTCTATTTTGGCAGTTTAATCGGTCAATATAGAAAAAATTCAAAAAGTTGACTGAAAATTATGTTTTGGCATGTCTGGCTTGCTCCCCGAAGAGTCCAACTCATGGCCATACCATGATTGCGTAATATCGTGTCTATACGAGTACGATGGGTGAGATGCAGAGTTCTTATTACATACTCCCTCTGTAGCAAAAAGATCTTCTCATTTTGACTAGTTTTGGTCCACTTCATTGAACTTTGACCAAATATTTACAAAAAGCTACTTATTAATATGAGTTTGTAAAATGTATATTGATTATTTATCTAATATTGTTCCAATGGCTGAAATTTTAGAATCTAGAACATAATAAGTATTTTAAAATAATTGTTTGAAATTGTCTTAGGTTACGGAAATGGCAAGATATTTTTTTGACAGAGGGAGTAGATGATATTGACAAAGCTATCCATATTTTCTTTAGCAGATTGCCTTTCTTTGCATGGTTATTTATTTAATTCATGTAGCCATCTTGTAAAAACATTTTGTTTTTTCATGAAACAGGTTGCCTCATTCTTATTCCATCAGGAGAACATGACTGTTCTTGTTGAACCTGAGGTTCACGACATTTTTGCCAGAATACCAGGGTTTGGGTTTGTACAGACTTTTTATAGTCAAGATACAAGGTATTTGAAGTCTTTTGTTTTAAACTGCAAAATGTTGTCTGCATTCTGAGGTTAGCTTAACCTATCTGGTGTTTTTGGTGCAGTGATCTTCATGAAAGGGTCGATCTTGTTGCCTGCTTAGGAGGAGATGGTGTTATACTCCACGCTTCAAACTTATTTAGAGGTGCTGTTCCTCCTGTTGTCTCATTTAATCTCGGATCCCTTGGTTTTCTCACTTCCCATTCAGTAAGGATCTCAACTTAATCTTTTTGAGACTAATTTTCCCAACCTTTGATGATTCTTATTGTATTTCTTTTGTACAGTTTGCAGAACATCGGCAGGATTTGCAACGAGTCATCCACGGAAACAATACAGTGGAAGGTGTCTATATAACTCTCAGAATGCGCCTCCGATGTGAGATTTTTCGAAATGGAAAAGCGGTGCCCGGGAAAATTTTTGATGTCCTCAATGAAGTTGTGGTTGATCGTGGCTCCAACCCTTACCTTTCAAAAATCGAATGTTATGAACATGACCGCCTCATAACTAAGGTGCATGAATTGGATTTGAAAATCTTTGTAAGATGCTTTTTAGTGAATTCATAATGACACTAACCATGGAATTCTAAAAGATTGAGGTTTTTATTAAAGAATCAACTTGTACGTCAGTTTATACAAATTTTTCTTACTTGAACATGCAGATTGTCTCCTCCCTCCTGACATAACCCATAATTTACTTAATAGGTGCAAGGCGATGGTGTCATAATAGCCACCCCTACAGGGAGTACAGCTTATTCTACAGCTGCTGGAGGTTCAATGGTAAGTTTGATTGCCAACTTGTAGCTTGAATATTCTAATTAAAACTCAATATTTCATTCATAGGGTCAATTTTTAATTTGTTGCAAAAAGCAAATCTTGTTTCCTTGTTTCCTTTCAAGATGATCAAATACTTGTCCCGATGAAGTCATGCCAACTATTATTTGATATTTAGAAATTTACGGACAGAGAACAGAAATAAGAAAAGTACCTAGGCTTCAACCAGTCTTTGTCCTCCTCAGTTTTACTCATGTCACAAGGTATGGGTCTTGTTTCCTTAGTTTCTGTTATGGGTGAGTGGTTGGTTATTTGATACTTGCAATAGTAGGTGCAACTTTTACAGCAGGAAACAAGATATTAAATACGAAATGAAATTGAGAAGAAGTCTCTTGCGAAGTTCATGACTTATGAGAAAACTCAAAGTGTTTATAAGTTCATACAATGGAATTGAGTGAAGTAACCAAACTACCGGTTGGTCATGAAATTCCTCATTTGTTTGTTACTCTACTTCATGATCATTTCAACCAATGAGAATACGAGAAGAGTAATTTTGTTGTATTATGTCTTAGGGATGAGGAAACTCTGATTCTCCTCTCACTGCATCAATATATGGCTGGGGACTTGTGGTCGTATTTATTTTCTTTCTTTGAATGATCATGATGGATGATGCCCGGATCTGGAAAGAACTTCTGTAGCGTAGGTAGAGCTCTAATCATCAGAAGCAAGTGGAAGTTAGGCAGCTAATACTTAACTTGGACCCGGTGGAAGCTGAGAATTTTTAAGGGAATCTGCTGTGTAGTCGTTGTATACCTCTTCTCGACCATATTTTCCTCACTGGTTCACAGTGGCCTTACCTTATTACTCCCGCCGTCTCCAAATAAATGTATTCCTTTTTAAAAAGTCAAAACTAAAACATATTTGACCAATTATTTAACATATATTTACCGAGTTTGAGAGTCTAAAATTTTAATAAAATTGATAGAACATAAAAGTAAACTATCAATAACACCTCTTAAAATTTGCAATGTCATGTCAATTTTCTTAAAATATGTTCAAGATTGATTTTGTTGACTAGAAAAAAGCTAATTAGGACATTAATTTTGGGACGGAGGGAGTATTATTATTTTCCTCCAGAGTTCCTGATGACTGTGAGCGAAGGTGCTACCAGTTCTTAATTTCTTTCCATGGTTTTACACTTCATATTTCTGGGTCTTTTTCTAGGTTGTTGACCAAATAGAGCCATCTTGTTTTTGTTGATGCTTTCTTTTTTGGCCTGCTCTCGGGTGTAGATTGTATGTGTGGGATAGGAACGAGGCCAAAAAGCCGTTCTTCCGCTGTATCAAATTGACTCTATATATTGTACGAGAAAATTTGGAACCTTAAGTTGGAGAGAGAGAGAGAGAGAGAGAGAGAGAGAGAGAGAGAGAGAGAGAGAGAGAGAGAGAGAGAGAGAGAGAG
>JAOWAN010000043.1:6602987-6617686 GCA_028566635.1 Lobelia cardinalis
AAAAAAAAAGGGAAGGGGGGGGGGGGGAGGGGAGAGAAGTTGTATTTTTTGGAACCAGCTCCTCTTCATTATATTTCTCTCTAATTTTACTCAATACACATTTGAATGGAGGACATAGGTAATTAATGGACTTAATTACACTAAACAATTAAAAAATATGAGATCTTGAAAATATATTGAATCAGCACATTAACATTAGTTAATTGTTTAGTGTAATTAGGTCTACTGTTTCCACATGTCCTCCATCCAAGTGTGCATTAGATGAAATTAGAGAGAAGTATAATGGAGAGAAGCCGAATCCGTGTTTTCTGATGTGGCAAGAAAAAACCATTCATCAAAAATCAAATAAACATTCAAATAAACACACGGTCCGAATTTTCTGTGTCAAATAGTGTCTCATTTCATTTCTCATATTTTTAAAATACAATCTCAACCGTTTAAAAGATAACCCTAATATTTTAAACTTTAAATTTGAGACACACATCATTTATAAAAGCCATGTGACGAAAGACGAGACATCATTTGGAAGGAAATCCCAAATCCAAAAATAGATTAGAAAAGAAAACATCCTAAAACCAAGAGGTAAGCACCTGGATAAACAGAGCAACAATGAATTCATAACAAATAATATGAAATAAACTTGCTGCATCCAATCCCTCTATGATGGATCTAAACAATGTGGCTTGCAGTGTAGATCTTATTTGTTAATCTTTCATCAGTTAATTTCAAAGTTGAGGACATTTTCAGGATACTTGGATTCTAACTGTTACTCAGAGAACAGCTTAAAAAGGAACTCCTAAAGCTCATATTGTTTCCAGATTGGCTTTGTAGATCAACTGATTCCCATTGCATATGAGGCAGCTTCTCACATATTCTTTCCGTTCCTCGTTAACTATGGTAAGAACATCGCAGTTCCTGCACAGCACATACCTTTTTTTGTTCGATGGAAACCAGAAAGCATATCAGGTAGTGATTATTAGTTGGAGGATAATGTTTTCTTTACATTAACAAGTTTTACGGATAAAGAAAAACAGGGGAGATTTCAAACATGAATAAAATTTTAGGCTAGCAGCTTACCATTCCTCCAGGCTACAAACATCGCAAGACCTCTCTTCCCCACAAATTTTGCAGACGAATCTAGGAGAATGCACTCCCAAAAGCTTGGCCAACTCTTGTGTCTTGTTAATTATTTCGATACCACCAATGTACTTTCCCCTGACAAATACTTTTGGCAATCGTAAGTTACTCGTATTTCCAAATACTTGCTTGGCTTCCTTTGCATATAGATCCTTGGTTGGGTCCCTTTCATCAATGGGAAGTCCAAATCTCCGCAAAAATAATCGTACCCTGAGGCAATCTTGAAAAGTATTCCTTGTATCTTCTTTTGAATTTGATGTACTATAATAGAGCACAACTCTATCTTCAGCTCCCGGTAAATGGAATAGAACCCCATCATCATTCCTTTGCCAAGCCTCTTGCCATTTCAATGCATTCTCTAGGACTGACACCACGTCGCTCATACTAGGGCGCTTACTAGGGTCTTGGTTCAAACATTTCTCTAGAATAACAGTAAATGCTTCTAAACAACTCGGGGAGATTGCCCCTTCTAAATCAGGATCAACATTCTCCTGCGCCCAGATGCTGTACTCCTCGTTCTCACTTCTCAGTTGGATAGAAGCTGTAGGCCCGATCCCACGGTTTCTTCCTACATAACACCTCAGCTAGTATCACACCAAAGGCATAGACATCTATTCTCCTCGTTATTTGGCTGTACTGATTGTATTCTGGAGCGTAATACCCGCTTGTACCTTTCACCCTGGTATCTCTGAGTTTGTCTGATCGTGAAGGCTCATCTTTGACAACCCAAAATCTAAAATCTTTGCATCAAGATTTTCATCAAGTAGAATGTTGGTGGGCTTCATGTCACGATGAATGATTCCTTTGGGTGATTCCTTGGTACTAGTGTGCAAGTATCTTAACCCACGCGCAGCTCCAATGCAGATATTGAGGCGTTGCTCCCAAGACAAAGACTTCACTCTCAAGGCAGTCTGTAGGTTTCCGTTGCACATAAGTTCATAAATGAGTATCTTCCGATCATCCGATTCATGGCAATAACCGACCAAAGAGACCAGATTCGGGTGATCAAGTGTTGACAGCATCTTAATCTCTTTTTCAAATGTTGAAGAGTGCTCTGGTTTCAAAAGCTTTACAGCAATAGGAGTGCCGGTCTTTGTCTGGCCTCTGTACACCTTCCCTTCTCCCCCTTCTCCGAGGAGTTGTTCAAAGTTATTTGTGGCTTCTTGTACTTCATGAAATGAATAATGATGGCATAATTGTGGCGAGGATGATGCCACTGTAAACTCAAGCTTTTTCACCACTTGAGTCATAGTAGGGCGCTTATCTGGATCAGCATCCAAGCATTCACCTGCAATATCTACAATGGCTTTTAAGCGATTGAGTGGGATATGAGCTTTCATATTGTGATGGATGATCCTGTCAATGGTTCCTTCCATGATGCACTGCTTGAACCATATGCCAAGATCTTCGTCCTCCCTGTCAAACAACACCTTTCTGCACAACACCTTAACCAATAGCACACCGAAGGCGTACACGTCCGAAGATTGGTATAATCTGCTGGTGGAACGATAATGTGGATCGAAACGACTGGCCATGTACTTTCCCCCAAATGGTTCCTCATACAAATCAGTAAGTTTAGCAGCACCATTCTTATCCAAAAGGATGTTGGTAGCTGTTACATCAAAATGACCGAACGTAACGTCTACTGAGGTAAAGATATGAGTGTGCATGTATTCCAACCCATGGGCAGCATCGATGCATATGCGAAGACATTCCTCCGCTGACAAAGAAAAGCTAGAAGACGTTGACTTTGTACAAAGATGATTAGCTAGGCTCCCATTCGGCATATATTCGTAAATAATGCTGTTATGTCCGGATTCTCGACAATAACCAATCACAGGCACTATGTTCTTGTGGCGATAAAACTCCGACCACGCCTCCATTTCCGACTCAAGAAATCCGGGAGTTGGTTGCCATGCCTTAGAATTAAAGCACCTGACGGCAACAGTTTTCCGTATCCTCTTGTTCCCTACATAATCATAGTAGGTGCCTTTGTACACCTCCCCACATCCTCCTCTTCGGATCATAAGCGCTTCGTCAAAATTGTTAGTCGCCTTTCTCATAAGAGCCAATGAAAATTTTCGAAGGGTTCGATCGGCTGACGAAGAAGACATGCTGCATGCCAAGTTTCTCTGCCACCGGGAAGTATCGGAACACAAGAACCTGCGTACAATACCACACCAAAATCAGCCAGCTATATATAACTATCGACAAACTATGGCAGCTGATGCTTCTTGTACAAAGCCTATATCTATATGGTGTGGTATGCAGTACTGGAGTTATAAATAAGCTGGCAGTAGTAGCATTTTGAGTTGGAAAAAGGAAATGAGAAGCCGTTCCATGGAGAGTCAACCAAATTACTCACAAAAATGGGTCCAATTGTCAGCCTTCTTCCTCCTTCCTTCCTTCCTTCCTAATTTCCTTCGGGTCCAATTGTCAGCCTTCTTCAAACAATAGTTCCTATAAGTTTCTGTAGTTAATTTTAATGGTTTAAATGTGTTCCACATAAGTAAAATATGTCAGTAGTATAAGTCTTTGGATCAACACCATCAATCTCATGCCGTTGAATTTTATTTTTGACCCCATCTTCACCATTGAAAAGACATAACTACACCAACTACAAGAAACACCTTACTACAGAGGATCTTTATTCCTTTAAAGCTTGCACTTGCCAAAGAGTTTCTTATATGATAAGTCAATAGTGGCAGCAGCATTCGTACTGGCAATTACATTAAACTTCCTGAGGTTTACCAATAACAACATGATCTTACTAACACCAGTGAACTTTGACAAGACCAACATAGCATCTCGCACTTTGGCAATTACATTTAAAGCTTATCATTATCACCCCATGATGCATAGTGACACACACCAAAAAAAAATTAAAAAGAGATAAAACGGTATTAAATACTTCTCTTGAGGAAGATCATCTCTAAGTATCTTATACATAGCTCTCACAGCTTTGAACCTTGGTTCTTTGGGACGGAACTGCTGTTCTGTGTATACAGACATGTAATCAATCACCCAATAGAAACTTGGGGTGATGTTGTTCGACGTGTGTTTGCTCTCTTCCTCTGCGAGTTCTGGTGCAGGAGCGATGGTGGAGCTAAACGATGGGTTATAAAATGAAGCATCAGTTCTTCGGTTTGCATTTGGCTTAGCCAGAACGCGATGCCAAACACTCTTCTACATCTACTGCTCAAGACCTCCATCTAGTCACCAGTGTTGATGACTATAGAATTGCATACGGGTTGCACGTCAATACTAACTTCAATGATTAATGGTACTTACAGCCAGTCTTAAGATTGACATGGGAGTAGCTACAGCTAGCCGCCGCTCATAAGTTGGGGCAGTTTTAGACTTAAATATCAGTATTACTTACGTGAAGGAGATGCTAAATTCAATCGGTTTAACTGTAGTAGCCTGGCCTAAGGCATCGTCTCAAGTTTTTCATGTTCAAGCTCTAGTTCAGCATGATTCATTCTACCTGGAGTTTGCTGAGACTTGCACATTAGGTTGCAACTATACTAGACTCTGGGACTGCTTATTATTATATCAGACAATTTTTTTTTAATTATCTGGGCAACAAGATTAATTTGTTAATAATTAAGTGAGTTATACACCAAATACACCAAGGTTAGCTCTCCTCAAGCCAGGATATAAACATAAACAGCACAAAAGAAACTACATAAGTGATCAATAAACCAGCACTAGCCAAACTGCAACAGGCAAATCAGCACGCCTTCAGAAAGATCCATCCTATATGCATTGCTAGCTTGAAATCAACTACCTTAAACTAGCTTGAAGTCGAATACCAAAGTTGAGTTGATTTGAGAAGCAAGTATTTCTGTATGAACAGTACTAAGCATTAGCTAATTACTAAGTAATTAAGTTAACTCAACTTGAGTATTTGTGATTTAGCCAATGGTTGTTCTAATTAATGAGGTTTAACAAATTTACAATCATATGGGCCGACGTAGCGATTCCCTCCAAATTATATGAAAGATTCAAATGTGCATTTGTGAAGATATCAAGCACAATCATCTATGGGTAGACAATTGCACATTTTAGAATTAGCTATGCGCAATTTAAGAAGCAAGGGTAAAACTTGCGCATTGCACATGATGCACGAAATTAGTGTCAACTCGGGAAAACTACAACATATGCCGGTGTACTATAAATTTGCTGTCACTTTTGCTATCGTACTATTTTTCGGTCAAATTTGTCATTGTACTATTTTTCTCGGCTTCAGATCTTTCCTTTGCGCTAATGGACGTTAAGTTTTTCAACAGGAGAATTACCAACTTCATCCCTGAATATGAAGCATTGATACGAATACGGGATGCGGATATGATACGATACGGGTACGACATTACATCAAAATCGGAAAATATTGGATGCGAGTACGACCGGGATACGATTATATATAAATAATTCAAACAATTTTGCTAAAAATATGTAGATGAATATGTATAAAGAGATCACTAGGTGCGAAAAAAGAATACTATCATGTATTCCTCGTTTGGTTTTTGAGTTTTTGTAATGATTAAAGTAAAAAGTAAGAGATACATAGATAGAAAAATTGTGGAATCAATGAGAGAGAAGAATCAAAAACCAAAAAACCTGAATAAAAAACACTAAGGAGAACACAACCTAATTTTTTGGCGTCAAGACACTAGCAATTACCTGTAATACAATGCCATATTTCTGTTTGGTGGGTTTATTTTTGCAGACATTTTTCAAGACACTAGCAATTACCTTCTTCAGCATGGCAGTGTTCTCAGGAACGCTGCTGTATGGACAGAGCCTCCTTTATGCAGGGCCAGCCACCTTAATATCGGGATGGTTTGTGGTTGCCCTCTTCACTTGGTTTGCTGGAGTTGCTATGGCTGAAATATGCTCCTCTTTCCCAGTGTGTTTCTTTGGTCGTAGTTGGTTTCCATTTTCTGCATTCAGCTTCATTCGAAGTTTGAGTATACACACTGTGCAAAGAAGAGGAAAAATCTATTATGTTTACTAATCCTGCATCAGATATATACTTGTTTTCGTTTGCGTGGGAGAACCAATAACTATTCCCTTTGTCTTCTTGCAGTCTTTTTTCTTGCTAATTAAATTTTTATACCACACGGACCATTTATAAGACTTGTTCGTCGACTAGAGAAATTTAGTCCTTTGTCACATTGTTTCGGTTGCTTATGGTGTGATCGCTCTAGATATCTAGATGCTTATATTTAAAAAATAAAACAAAGCATCAATGGCCACTTACAAGAACATCTTCTAGTTTTCGGGGCATATTTTGTAAGATGACATTGTTATAAGTTCACCACCTCCAACTTTTGTTTAAACACTGAAATCTACTTCTGCAACTCAACTCGGCGTAGTGGTTATCACATGGGATTGGCTAGATGAATACGAGTAAGCTTAGAGATTGAATTTTTATTTCCAAATCAACAGAATAGTGGCGGTTGGTGGCACAAACAACACAACCTGCCTCATACGCGTTCACTATAATTTTGAGATGGCCACCGAGAGTAAAGGCACAAGCTAGCCGTATACATTATGCTGTCATCATGACCGTACATTGCAGCAACTACTGTGTATATAGCTACGATGCTGCTGCTCATTTAGCTGAAGAAACAAAAGGCACTGATAGAAATGGACCAACGACTATCCTTTCCAGAATTGGTATCATCTCAGTTTTCAGTTAGGCATATTATTTAGCTCACTTTTAGCATAAAGGTAACTGGATGTAGTTTGCCTTCTACAGGGGAATTCTTTATTCACGCACGAAATAAATGAGCATTCTGATCTGAGAATAATTGAATTTTGATGCAGGATCCTAGCCATCTATATGATGTAAATCTACAATGAGACGGCAGGGCTCTTGTTCTGGCACAGATAATCTACGATGCATCTATCTTATAAATTAGAGCAGAATAATTTTTGAAAATTGGGCCAAATGAACAGTAAAAATATTTTGGAGTGACTCACAGATGACAGGTAGTATAGTAATCGGTACTGACAAGGCTTTCATAGCATTCATGTGGAAATTTGATTGCAACTTTTTCAAGTGAAGTGAGGATGTGGGTCCTTTAAATTTAAGTTAAAGTGTGTACTCATTTATGTTAAAAAAAATTTAAAATAATTATGAAAATCAAATTGAAAAATAATTTAGTTTTAAATAATTTAATTAAATATTTATTAAAAAATATTCTATTTTTTTACTCTTCCGTGCCCTCGGGCACGGGTATTTACTAGTTATTTATACGGAAGGTAGCAAAAGAGATTCATTACAATGCGAATCATTGCTAACACAAACCCTTCTATTATACTCCCTCCGTTTCGTTTTAATTATCTTCGATAGTGACATGTCTTCGTTTTAATTGTCCTTGATAGTTACATGTCATGAAACTTTATATCACTTTCAAGACAATTAAAACGAAACGAAGGGAGTACATGGTTATGCTTTAGCAAGGGACATTGGGATTCCATTCTCACCGAGTTGCGGTAATTGCCCGTGTTGCTCTCTGCAGCCATCGACCTTATTCTTGGACTGCCAATCTTGAAACTTAACGTGATTTTTACTGCCATTGTTTCCTTTTTGTGCATTTTTTTTTGTAACTCTTTTGTGGCTGTAGCATTGCTCAAAAAAAAAAAAATTAATCAGTTGATATGACACTTATATATGTATCTAAATTTTAAATTAATAATTTATTTTATTCTACATATCCTCCTCTATTTCCCATTTTTTTAGAATCCGAACTTTTGTTCGAAATGTTGTTTCACTTTCTGTTCAATTTTTCTAAAATTTTATCTCAACCGTTAAAAATATGACCCTAAAATTTAACATAAGTGTCATTTTTAAAAATCATGCGACTGAAGATGAGACACCATTTTATAAATAAAAATTTTTAGTTTTATTTTTTTTAGTTTTGAATTTTTTTCACATTTAACCTTATTCTCTTTATATTCCTTAATTATTAAATAATACATTTGATAAAAGAAAATATTACGTGTGTTCACGAGTACCTAATGACATCTATAAGGATAGATAATGGAGAGATTCATTGCTTCTGTTCTGTTCATTTCCTATCAAGAGCAATTTCGATATTAATCGAAGAAATAGAATTCTAAGCCAAAAAAAAGGAGGGACCAAATGGAAGTAGGGCTGTAAATAAGTCGGATCGAGCCGAATTTTTACGAATTCGAGTCGATTTTTTACATATTTTTGTACGAGTCGAACTTTCACGAATTCGGGTCGAACATAAAATAAATGAGCTTGACTTGACTCGTGACGAGCTCGCAAGCTGCTCGCGAGCCTTCGTGAGACTTGCGAATCATGAATTTTATGGACCTTAACAGGTCTTAACGGACTTTTTAACACATTTTAATAGATTTTTAACGACTCTTGATGAGTCTTCGCGAGATTTGCCCAATATAGATATGGGCCAACCCAAGATCCATACTTTTGCACCCTAAAACTCTTGTCTAATAACTTATTTTATTGTTTTTGTGCTCTAATTTTCTTTAATTTTTTTAAATAAAAAAATTTTATAAGCATATTTAAAAAATTATCAACATTAGCAATTTACTGATGAATTATACAAAATAAAATTTTTTTAATTTGAAGTTTGTTCGTTTAAAATATGAAAAAAAAATAATTTACTTATTAATTTGTTCCTTTAAACATCTTAGTGGTAAATCGAGTCGAGCCTTAACGAGTCGGCTCGCGAGTCTTGCAAGTCGAACTCACAAAATATGACGAGTCTGAAAATTGAGCTAGGCTTGGCTCATGAAAGCAGTGCGAATCGAATTGAGAAGAATCTAAACGATTCGAATCGAATCGAATTTACGAATTGGCTTGACTTGTTTACGACTCTAAATGGAAGTTAATGTAAGTGCCAATATCAGTCGAGCACAACTGAAGTTTTAGCAGAGAGAGAGAGAGAGCACTCCAACCCTTTGGGATTTTTCATTTTTAGTAACGGAAGAATGTGTAATAAAATTATACTCCCTCAGTCTCTTTTTTTTTTCTTGCCGATTTTTTATTTATAACTGTCGATTATTTTGATCATTTCATATTTTTAGGAACATTAAATGCTCTTTTCTTCTATTACCCCAATATTAAAATTTTGTTAATTTTTTTTTTCCACCTTTTTAGAGTATTATTGCATAACAGGCAGTTATAAAAGAATAAATATTATATATTAAATTTTAATTCATTTATTGATAATTCTTAAATTACGTATTTTTGTCCATCGGTCAAATTAAAAGATACAAAAGAAGTAATATATTTTGTTTGAAACTTTGATATTTTGGAAAATGATTCAATTGCGTAAACTAAACCATTGTACCATCAAGTGCTTACATCATGGACAAATCTAAATTGACTTGGAAGATTCTAAAACTGCTTTGCCGTTTGTTATGACCAAATAGTATCTTGGACTAGTATTAATAAATGCAAAAAGAACAATAAATTATGCACAATGGACAAAAAAGTCATGTCACTAAAGTCAATAATTCCATTCAAATGTTCTCAAATAAACTACAAACTATCTTCATTTACACTCAAAAGTAAGTAATCTCGTTTACTCCTCCGTCTTTAAATAATATGCTACTCCCTCCCTCCGTCAACAACGAGTGCTTTGTTTCCTTTTTGAAATATCAACTAATTTATTATTTTAAAAAAATTATAATATAAATTATCAATAACATCTTCTATAACACGACAACAAGTAGTCAATTCCAAAGAATAATTTATCAAAGTTAAATAAAATTGAGCAAAAAAAAATTGAAAAGTGGACGCTCGTTTGAAGACCGAGGGAGTTATTGGCACATGTGGTCATCATCTTGACTTTTCATAAGGACTAAATCAATCAGACAACCACAACTACCATAAATGGCTATCCAAAGTCCTTGGAAAAATTAGATTTGTTTGTTTTCTTCTCTCTCTGCTTGGCAAATTTTGCTTCTGTTGTGCAAGTGCGCGACATGGGTTCGGAACATAACCATGTCGACGTCTCTTTGCCAGCGTTGGAGTTGGATTCAGGGGAGAAGCGTCTCAACGAGCTTGGCTACAAGCAAGAACTCAGAAGAGAAATGGTTTCTTAATTATGTCAATTTGTCTACTGATCATCGTGATCATGAACAATTATATATATGTCACTTCTAACCAAGTCCTAAAGTTCGATGAATTATTAATTTGCAGACGTTTTTCAAGACACTAGCGATTACCTTCTCAAGCATGGCTGTGTTCACAGGGACGCCGCTGTATGGACAGAGCCTGCTTTATGCAGGACCAGCAACCTTAATATGGGGATGGGTTGTTGTTGCCTTCTTCACTTGGTTTGTTGGAATTGCTATGGCTGAAATATGCTCATCTTTTCCGGTAAGAAAGCTCTTTCTGTGCATTGCTTTGGTGTGTGTTGGTGTTCACTTTTCTATTCAGCATCATTCCAAGTTTGAGACCATACTTTGTTATTACATCTTTATCAGCAAAGGGGATGAAAAGAACTCATTTTGTTTCACTTACTCTGCATCACCTAGATACTTTGTTCTCTGGTCCATTTGGGTGTAAAAAATTATAATACAGTAAGTTCACATCTTCAATTTTTTTGGTAATTGAAACTCTTCAAATCTTCTACCAAAACAAGAAATAAAAGGGTCTTTTGAAATCTAAATAGTTTACAAATTAGTTTTGATTTAAAAAAAAAAAAAAAGTTATATAGAAGATACTTACCTTTTGATCATTCCATTTCACTGCTAATGTTACTATTTGGTTGGCCAAAACAATGAAACAGACCACTGGTTCTCTCTATTTTTGGGCTGCCCATCTGGCTGGCCCTGTATGGGGGCCATTTGCATCGTGGTGCTGTGCATGGCTCGAGACCATCGGCCTAATCTCTGGAATTGGAGCTCAGGTAACTTCCTTAAGTCTGCTGGACCCTTATGTGCAATATCTGCAGCTACTTAGAACCTTATATTTCAATAATTTCCGGTACTGGCAGGCATATTCAGGAGCACAAGCACTGCAAATCATCATCCTTCTATCAACCGGAACAAACAAGGGTGGTGGTTACTTAGCTCCCAGGGGCATTTTCTTGTGCATTTACGCATTCCTAGTACTCGTATGGGCAGTCCTGAACTCCTTCGCATTGACAGTTGTTGCCTACCTCAATATTATCTCCATATGGTGGCAGGTAACTAATAAAGCTTTTCCGGCTGCATCTTGGTAATGTAAACTTCAAGCTTTTCACCCAAAGCTTATTGGTTTCATTTCCAAATCCACAGATTGTTGGCGGTTTTGTTGTGATTATAATGCTGCCTTTGGTAGCACAAACCAGACAATCTGCTTCCTATGTGTTTACTAATTTTGAGGTGGGCTCCGAGGAAACTGGCATAAGCAGTGTGCCTTACGCTGTTATCATGTCCGTTCTTCTCAGCAATTACTGTCTTTATGGCTATGATGCTGCTGCTCATTTAACCGAAGAAACAAAAGGAGCTGATAAAACTGGTCCAATGGCTATCCTTTCCAGCATCGGTATCATCACGGTTTTTGGTTGGGCATATAACTTGGCTCTCACTTTTAGCATCAAGGTAATCATATAGCGATTGCTTTGTGTAGAGAGGCATTTCCTTGGGCAGAAACGTATATAGCCAATCTGATTTGGAAATGATTGATCTTGATGCAGGATCCTAGCTATCTATATGATGAAAACAATGAGACGGCAGGAGCTCTTGTCCCGGCACAGATAATATATGATGCATTTCATGGGCGATATCAAAACTCTGCAGGGGCAGTGGTTTTCCTCTGTATCATCTGGGGATCTTTCTTCTTCTGTGGACTTTCTGTCACAACCAGCGCCGCCAGAGTAGTAAGTACATGTTCATCTTTTGTAACTTCAGACACAGCATGCTGCAAAAACATTGTTAATGGAAACTCTTCTTGCAGGTTTATGCCCTCTCGAGGGACAATGGAATTCCATTCTCACCCATTTGGAGAAAACTTCATCCAAAGCACAAGGTTCCGGTAAATGCAGTGTGGCTTTCTGCAGCCATCGCAATTCTTCTTGGACTGCCCATCTTGAAACTTAACGTGATCTTTAGCGCCATCATTTCCATAAGCACGATTGGATGGGTAGGTGGTTACGCTGTCCCCATTTTCGCAAGGCTGGTGATGGCCGAAGAAAAGTTCAACCCAGGACCTTTTTACTTGGGCAAGGCAAGGAGGCCAGTGTGCTTAGTAGCCTTCTTGTGGATATGCTATACATGCTCGGCCTTCTTGCTGCCAACTCTCTACCCCATCACTTGGAATACTTTCAACTATGCACCTGTTGCTCTTGGTGTAGTTCTTTCATTGATATTGCTTTGGTGGTTTCTGGATGCAAGGAAATGGTTCAAGGGACCTGTTCGCAACATCAATAAAGAAAACGGAAATGTTTAGGAGAACCTTTTGGGGGTGATGTAGAATCAATAGCAAAGTTTCACGGGATATTCCTCTCAATGATATATAACTTAAGATTTACAATGTGTATTACTACAAGAGGAGTACCAAAATACCCCCCCCCCCCCCCAAACAATACAGTCATCAGAAACCAAAAGAGATGAGAGAACCCTTCAGACCTATACATGGTGCACCTATTTTTAGAGTATAACTGTTCACTCGCTTTCTATCCTACATTTAGTTGATGGAGTCGATTTCAGATGACCAATGCTGCAAAAGTGACTCCACGCTTAGCCTACGAGTTGCACTCAGCATTGAGATAAAAAAACGACAACCATCTATTTTGTACTCCTCAAGGGGATTCCTGTGACCAAAACTTCTTACATTTACCTACACGAAAAAACAAGAAGTGAGTAGCTGAGTGCCCATAGAAATAGCAGAAAATTTGCACTCAATGATGCAGATGGTGTACCGCTGAAGCGAGCCGGTTCATATTTACAAGATGATCCCTCCAGAAACTATCGAGTGTCTGCAGAAGAACTGTCCTCTGAAATTCCAGCAATGTTATAAATAATGGATCAATTTAGTTGAGGCAGTAACCAAGAAGAAGCCAACTCAAGAACACAAAAAACATAGGTCTGTATAGGACACGAAAACAAAGGTTGAAGGAAAATCTTGAATCCAGATTAGGAATAGCAATTTAGGTCACCAGGCAACAATTACTCCCATCAGTAAGCATGTTTTAACGGATTCAATTTACCTCATTCAGCAAAGAACAAAGGGTATTACCTCAATATCCTGAATATATGTATGATCACAACCATATTCTTCTACGATGTTCATGTATGAAGCAATTAAAAAGTCTCCGAGGTACTTGCGGAGAAGATTAGCAGTTACTCGGTACTTTCCATCTCTGCAATACACATAAATAGACCGACAAGTAAAGCTCTTATCAGCATGCGAAAAGAACCCCCCCCCCCCTCTCTCGGGAAAAAAAATAACTTCCAAAAAATTAAGACCATGAACTACGCACTTGAATGAATCGTCAGAGCATATAGCAAGCCAGCGTTTAAGTGAGGAGGTCTTCTTACGGATACCTCTGAACGCATTCGGAGGCCGGGGCAAACTTGGAAGGTGGAAGTCATCAATATTCACAAGATTCAATTCATGAAGTTGAGCAAGTGATTCGATTAAAGCTTCTTGGGCGATCCCCACCAAGGATTCTGGAGGAATTTCAATCTTTAATAATGAATACTTAAGATGGATATATCACTAACCGACAATATCCAATTTTCGTAATTAACGAAAGAAGCTCACCTGCAACTATCTTCCCGGAAACGGACGTGAACTCCTTCATGAGTTTATTCAAATTCCAGTTCCTTGGATGCTACAAGGTTCACAAAGAACTTATAGTCAGAAAGTGCTGATGGAAAAATGTGACAACTTAAAGAGTAGAATTTAATCACCTTTGATGGATCAACATTTCCAAAAACAATTTCATCCACTACTGCTTGCATGTACCTAAAATCCATTACAAGTGCATTCAGGCAATGACAGAAAATATTACAAAAGAGTAAAAAATGATGAAAGTGGATTAAAAAAACAAAGCAAAACAAACTACATTTAAACCTTGGCGGTGTCTCGTGCATGCTAACTAGAAAAGATGGTCAGGCAATTCTATCGCTGTTTTAGTTAAATATTTATTTGAATTTAATCAGCTTAGGCCACCAGGAGGGTTTGTGTGATGAAGCAGTGGAGTTGGTTGATCAGGTTAATGAAACCTGATATGACAATTTTGGATTAGACTGCTCCACCCCCAGCGTATTGATATTTGAAGGTGTCAATGCAGGTTCAGTACTGTCCATTGATCCAATAACATGCACACCTAATACTCACTCTGTCATTAAAAAAAAAGGGTTTTTTGCATTTTAGGCCCCATGGTTTCCGTGAAAAGGCGAAAAGGACCCCCAGATCTGAGTTATTGCCGTTTGGGCCCTATGATATTAATTTTATAGCCAAAAAGGCCATTTTGAACGTAAATCATCAAAAAACTAACAACAAGGACTAACATGCAATTCACGTGACTATTTAGGGAACATTTTAACCATTAACAATTTAA
>JAOWAN010000043.1:6627300-6644250 GCA_028566635.1 Lobelia cardinalis
CTCTCTCTCTCTCTCTCTCTCTCTCTCTCTCTCTCTCTCTCTCTCTCTCTCTCTCTCTCTCTCTCTCGCTCTCTCTCCCTCCCTCCCTCCCTCCCTCCTCTTTCACACACACCCACACAGGCTATATTTTTAACTTTTTTCCTCCTTTTTCCGTTTTCTTTAATCCATCGCCCTCTCCCTCCCTCCCTGTCACACACATACACACATTAATTACATAATTTTTTCTTCTTTTTTTTTTTTTTGGATAAAAGAAGAATATTATTGATAGGGTAAGAATGTACAAAGAAAGGGGGACAAGAAGTCCACCAAACACAGTGGATACACATGAAATTACTCTATAGCAGCTTTCCAATCTCTATTCTTAAGAAATAACATGAATGATGTTTTAAATTGCACATTAAAATATGAAGCCTACTTGAATTTGTATTGACATAAAATATATTAATTGTTCATTTGTCATTTATAACTTGATAAATGGGCACTTACATTCTTTCTTATAAAATAAAATTCTTTTCAGGTATATACTTTACAATTTTCTTGGCACAAATTATTTTTTTTCTTGTGTATTTTCCAGTTGATGTGATACACAATAGTTACATCCATTTACAATCATAAATTAAAAATTAAAAATCGCTTCAAAAATATATGACATATCCCACGCATGGCGTGGGTTTCATGCCAGTATTATATACACACACACACACACACACATATATATATATAGAGAGAGAGAGAGAGAAAGAGAGATACATACATAGATATAGATATAGATCTATACACACCCCATTATTTTTCTCCCAATCTAATCCCACTTTTTTTATCTTTTATGGAGGGCAAAATGACATGGACGTCAGCAATACGGAAAGATATGAAAGATTCTTGTTTGTATGGTGACTTGGCATAGGATCGCGTGGAATAGCGGAAAAGAATTCATGTAGCCGACTCCCAAGTGATTCGGATTAAAACTTTGTATGCGGGGAAAAATGACAAAAACAGATAAAACCGAGTACTGGAAAATGTGTATTGAATTAATAGTTGTTTTATTATTCCCATTAGATTCCCAGTAAACAATTTCAAATACACATCATTGGAAAATAATGGGAGTGGGGATGTCAGATTAAGAGCCCCAAAATAAGAGTCCCAAGGTCCCAACTTGAAAGCTAAAACTTAAAAAATAACAAATAAATGAATAAGATGGGTATTTCCATATTTACGACCACTTGAACTTTATAATGACAATATTGTACATCTCTTTAGATGCATCAACCTCCATCTACTCGGTCTTTATGAAGCCAAACAAATTTTATTGGACCATCCCAAATCCAATATGAAGTTTCAGAGCTTTTAGTAAGTTGATGAGTTCTCTGTCCGCAAGCTTGTAGTTTTACCAAAGTTGGTAAGAAACTAATGCTCTAGTTTGACAAGGTCTTGCATTCTAATCATCCATATCTTCCTTGGACCAATTCCAGCCATTAAAAGTTCCTTCATAGATTATAGTCATACATGCAAAATTAAGCTCCAAATTGCAATTAGTGTGATCCTTTAGGATGATACCTAACAAGTTAATCTATTTTTGCTCCATAAATTATGCATTTTCCCTACACCGCTAACATCTGGTTTTTTAAGTGAGTAGGTAATTAAAGCAGATCTCTAGTTTAGCAAGGTCTTGTGTTTGAGTTATCCCTCAATCCCTTCCTCCATAATTCCTTCATAATGCAAAATGGACCTGCAGTTTACAATTTTGTGTGATCTTCAGGATGATTGTTAAATAAGTAAATCTACCTTTGGATTTCCTCCTAAGATTATGTCTGTGCCTCTGCCTGCCATATTGGTGGATAAGGTGATTGCATGTTTTCGTCCGGCTTGTGCAACAGTTTCAGCCTCTCTGGCAGCATACTGGAAAAAGGCAAAAACAATAAAGAAAATAATTATTAAACAAAAGTTTAGCCACCAAAAGCATAATGAGAAATTATACACCTGTATGCATACTGCAATTCCATTTAAGAAGGAAGCTTATGGCTGCAATCTAAACATTCAACTAAAAATCTTCATTAATTAATTAGCAATTAACCTTCGGCCGTGCATTGAGAACATTATGCGGAATCCGCCGTTCCTTCAGCAGAGCAGACAGATATTCAGAATTTTCAACACTGCATAAAAGAAGAGATCTTGAAATTGGATTTGTGACGCTTGATCGCTCAAAGGTGCAGCCAAGCAAAGATTGGAGAGCTTAACACATACAAGAAAAGTGAATGATATATGAAGGTGTCAAACCTCACTGTTCTAAGAAAACAGCTGAAACTGTCTAGCTGAATGATGAATAATGCAACTTTTCAAGCCATAATGGAATAATAAATGGAAGCATGATTAATAAGCTTAAAACATACTCTTTAGCACCACATGGGATTTCAATACTCCAAACCATACTCCCTCCCCTCCCCTCCCCCCAATTACATCTCAAATTGACAACTTTTTGGAGTTCTTTTTTCCAACATTCCCGGGTATCACCAGCGGAGGCTTCATCACATAAGAGTTTTTTCCAATTCAAACCAAATAATTTGGATCCAAAACAAAGCTTTAGTGGCCAAAGATGAAAGAAGACCAACATGATACCATTTATTTATTTATTCTAGTTTGAACTATCCGGTTGCAGATCACCTCATTGAGCCGGACTAATCTAGCTTCGAGCTGGGTAGGACCATAAGGATGGTACAACTCTCTACCAAGTTTTAACACAGTTGCATTCCAATGGCACGAACTTGAGGTCTCTCTGGTTTAAGTTAAAATATCCCCTTACCAGCTGGTCTACATAGTTGGTGGTCTCACCATGACACATAAAACTGACATTTCCAGAGATTATGGGCACTGATGTTCAAGCTAATATTTGACTCCAATCAAAATAATCATATCCACAAATAACAAGAGTCAAATTTCTCGACACATTAGACGTTGAAATTAACTAACGCAGTATGGGACCCATAAGTCACTGGTATTGAGTTTATCGAGTACCAAGTAATCCGCAAAGTCATTTTTTGACAAGGTCTGTGCTTTTGCAAGATATGCTTGAATATGTTTATTGGGTACCAAACACCAAAGAGATGTCTTACCTTGAAAAGAACTTTAGTTTTCCAAATGAAGGATGAAGAAATAGAGGCCTAAGGAGTAAGATATTGAATCAAATGAGATAAAAGAAAAATACGAGAACAAACCAGAACCTTCCCACTTCAAGTTTATGCCCACAAGGTTCATTACATTATTGTGCAGTTTACACCTTTTCTATAGCAATGAAAAAGAGTTCATTGGAACTCGTGGTTATTCTATATTATTTTTTTCTCATGATCATACCTCTTAAGCCCATGGTAGTAAGTATTGGATTCCGCGCCGTGGGGTCTTTTTCTTGGAATCTTATTGGTGTCATTTGCTAGGTATCATGTTCCAACCTTATTCCCCGTTATGTTCTTCAGGCAGAGAAGATGCTTTTGAAATCAGAGTTGTGTTCACTGGTGCTAAATAAGCTCACTACTAATGATCCCCTGAAAAAGTGCAAACTTTAAGGAAATTGCCTCAACATTGGTGCATTTTGGTCGAGAATCCCATGACCATCTCTTCATTCATTGTTCATTGGAGATTTTGAGGAAGCTTGAACTGGTGGTGATTCCATGAGGTCATTTTTCTAGATAGAGTGCAGCGGCCTTGGCAAAGGCAAGGAGAATAAGATGCTTACGCACTGTGGTGTATTTTCCATTCGATTATGTATTTGGACACATAAAAATCTGGGGGAGCGGTCTAGGGTGCATTTTCTGGGGAAACTACTTTATATATGCAGAGGAATTGAAGAGCTCTTTTATTTTGATTTTGGTTTATTCTTGTTTCTGATCTTCTGTTTTTTTTTTTTTGAAGGAAATTGTCCTTCATGTTTCTATGTTTAATCTTTTCAATATAAAGCTTACGCTTTTTATGGACTTGTCCAGAGATACCCTATTAAAGATCCTCCTAAAGCACTTCGGAAGCCTTTTTCTATCTTAAACGACACGCAGAGGAAGAGAGAGCTAATAGCACATATGTATAACTTTTCAAGGACCCTATAGAAGCTTACAAGTTGGCATCTGACCATCCGCGAAGTTGCTTTTCACCACTTTATGGCAAAGAAGCCACTTCCCTACTAGAGAGATGTACTGAGGCACCAGATTTCTGATACCAAACCCCCTTTCGCCAGGGACTTGAAAACTCTATTCAAATGCCTAGATCCTATAAGAAATATCTCATAATCCAATCTAGACTATTTGCTGTAGTACCAGGCTACCAGGTGCCAGATCTGTCAAAACTTTAAGAATGTATATGAACTGTAGTGTTAAACACTCACACCAGACCTATCCTGTGTCATTTTGACACGCTTACTTGACCAAAAGTGGCTTCCACCCATCAAGATGCTCACAATGCCTCTCCACTAGTGAAATGGAGACAGCTTAGGGTCTTCCTTAATGGTTAATGGAGAACTGACTAATTAGGACAGCAGCCAAGACGTAATCAGACACACGATTAGAGCATACCCCCCACGATGCTGGGAACGCCATCTTGAACCTCACAATAGAATTCCACACTTGCACTTCAAAATTTAGGTTCAACTGTCCATATAACCATTGTCGATTAATAAATGAGGGTTCTAGGTATAACGTCCACAGCCATACCCAGCAAGCAAGAAGACTTCTTCATTAGTTCAAAGGACATGAAAGGTTCTATTGCAATTAGCCTTACACCCTTACCCTGTCAACAAAAGGGCAATCTCCCTAGTTAGCATCGTTGACGTGGAAGTAACAGCGGAGCAACCTTAACTTTTTCCAACACTAAAAATTCGTTCCCTCACTTTTAGAACCTTCGTACCTGTCCGACATTCCAAAATATAATATACATGTAAGCTTGCACACTATGGCATCTAGCATATGCTATGTATAATTTGCACCCCATTCAAGCATAACACAATGTTATCCTTTCAGGATGCTTGATGCATGTATCTCATTGAGTGCATCATGAATCATTCTATAAGACTACAGGGATGCCTTTCCAACAATGTGAGGATGTTCAAAATTGAAGCTAAGCAGGCAACAGAAATCTAATAGTAGTAATCCTCCTTGACCAACAAGTAACTGCTGAAGTTATTGGCATTTATATAGTTTAATTTAGGATTTACAAAGCGATGTGGATTCACTTCCCTATGAGAAACAAATAATAAAGCAAAAAGTGCAAAGACCACGTAAGTTAAAACAAGCAGCCCCTGCTGATCCCAAACTCTAAAAAGAGACACATCTGCAACTACAAATGCAGATACCAACTGAGCATCATAACTTCAGATCATATGCTACAACTGAAGCATTGTGTTTACATGCCTTTGAGCTGACAGTGCGTAACTCAAGTTAAAGATATTTGTGCAGCAAACACACTTGTGTGACATGAAGACATTGGAATATTTTGGAATCTCAAACAAAACTTCTGCTAAGGTCAATCCATACCCTAACCCACCCCCCACCAAAAGATTAAAATAAAAAAAGAGTGAAAAGATGGTGAAAATTTTATTGGAGCAAGGAAATCAACTTGGCGAGAAAATTTTAGAGAAGTACCTAGTGGTGCCCACTAAAACAGGACGGCCCAGTCTAAACATGTCTTCAACTTCTTCACGAACATATTCCCACTTACCCCTTGCAGTCTAAGACAATATACAATATAAGCATGGTCAAAGGACATGGATTACCTTTCTTAGAGAAAAATTAACCCATTATGTGCTTAATATTAAAGATCTTACTGCAAAAGCTTGGATGGGTAAATCTATACGAATATTTGGCAGATTTGTGGGCACTTCAATAACAGGTATCTTGAACATTTTCAAGAACTCCTTCTCCTGCAACAGGAAACCAATTAAAAGTTTGGGATAAAAACTCGGGTTAAAGAAGTTTAAATCAGCAGTTGAGCATAATCCTTCAATTCACACAAATCCATACTTCTGTTTTTGCAGTACCCGTCATCCCTGAAAGCTTTGGATATAGCTTAAATAAAGATTGATACGTGATTTGGGCGACTACAATCGAGTCGGCCTAGCAAACAAAGAATTAATAATACTATTAGAGGCTATGACAATTACATAAATAATATCTTGTTAATCATCAAACGTGAAAGATATACCTGGATTTTTAGGCCTTCTTTAGCTTCCACAGCTTGGTGAATACCCTCTGACCATCTTCTATTGTCTTCTACTCGCCCAGTCAGCTTCATAAAAGTAAACATAAAACCAGGAAGAAAGCTATGAACAAAACACTTCTCTTCTTGGAGATGAATTACACAACTCTTCAAAAACACTACTGAAATTTATGATAAAATATGATATCACTGTTGAATGAACCCTTGGACTGACAGTAAGCCCTACCATACTAGTAGGAGAGAGGATAATGTTAACACTCCATTTTAATCATGAGTGTTTAGTTACAAGATGAATAGACTATATCTCCAAATGAAATCTAGTAGATAGTGAATACTACGCAACTGAAAAGCAGGTGTATCATTTTTTGAGCCCATAAATGTATTTTTTGTTACACCCTTGCCAAAGCTATGTCAAAAGGTGAAACAGTAAAAACGACAAACCAAATACCACTCCCATTCCTTCAAATGCTCTGGCTCATATCCTTTTGTATAATAAATTTCCATGTTAACCTGGTCCACCCCAACACCAAGCTCGATTTAGATTGATACCCTCACAGGTCCAAGCTGGTGCACTAAGAGGCCTATGTTATATGTGCCGGAACCATCTTAAGTGATTTTCTCTCATCTATTTTCATGACCTTCAATAGAGATAAACCAAACTACGCCAATCATGAACTGCACATTCACTCTTGACTTGAAATTCCCAAATCCTCTTAAGGCTTTGTGATGCCGTATGTAATGGCTTCGGATTTCAGTTTGTTAGTTCCATTAGCCTGTAGGAGGAAAGGGTATTTTGGTAATTTATTAAATTGCTGGAAATAGGTTTCCTTATTATATTAGGAGTCATATTTATTATGAGCATTTAGATGAGTCCTAATCCTTACAGGAAATGTTTTAATAGTCCTAGGTAGTTTCCAATGAGGACTAAAAATCCTTTTGAAATTAGGAATTAGTTATTAGCCTCTATAAGCTTGCAATATTTTCAGTTTATGCAGAGAGTTTATGAATAAAGAATTCTCAGCAATTATTTGATATGTTTTCCTGAAATGTGTGATTGCAATTCCCCTTAGGTGTGTTGCTCAAGAACGTAGGAGTGATGCCTAAGATTGCCTTGGTGTGAGCTAGGATTTGCTTCCTTTTGCAGTCAATTCACTGTTATCGTTAACTGTTCACAGTGCCTAGACAGCCCTGCAACTCTTTGTTCGGATAATCTAACCAGTAAATCCTAATCCTTCAATTCTATCATTTAAAACCCTAAACACAGCCTTCTAAAGTCCTTAATTCCACTGTGCTCTACATCATTATTGGCCCAGTCCTTGTAGGTTAAGCATAACGATGCTTGTCCTGCATGTTATTGACTACATATGGTCGAGAGGGCACAACTAAGCTTTCTCCTTCAACATGTAAGAACAGGCACCACAACTCCCACCCAATCGAATAGTGGAGACAGGTGGACATGAGTAGGAGTGATCTCTTTGGACCTTGTCACATCAAGGAAGTCATTTATATTGAATAGATTTTGTACCAGCCTCTAGACAAGAGACTTGAATTGGAATCGTCTTAGGCGATCAAAAGGACAGCAGATAGTGGTACACAAAATGGGTTATTATGGACTTGGAATAAAATACACACGAGGATAGAAACCAATGTTGAAACCAAGGAGCGAGTTTTGGAAAAACAAAATGAAATTTCCAAGAAAATAACATCTCAAAAGAAATATTGATGCTAGAAATGAGCATGTTATACAATAAAAGATGATAAATAGAACAGAAAGATGTGCTTCTCTCACCAAGTATCCCACCCAAACTCTAAAATCAGGAGCCATCCTGAATTTCAACTCAATGGAAAACATTCTATAACCAGACATGAACAAATTTCCTAGGAGGATGAAGAACAGGGTTCCTAGTACTAGCATCCGACTCATATTTGTTGGTCCCATATATGTTCTTGATTAGTTGAGGCGCCAAAGGGAAAATGTCCACAAAAGATATTGCCTAAAAACCCAACACAACAAGGGAAACTTAGTATACTGTGCCTCAGAAGGTTCAAGGCTGGCCAACCACCTCTTCTTTTGGTCTTCACACTGCATCCCAGCCAAGCCAACAAGATGGCTCTTCTGTGCCTCTTCTGAACTCTTCTAAAGAATCACTATATATCCTCATTTATTTTGTGTCACACAAACTGAGATTCTGAACAAAATGTCAATAGAAGACACCAATGAAAAGGTATAATTCTACCTCATAATGCAAGTTTTAAACAATCATAACCCTTGACACCATTAACCAAATCCCTTCATGAATGGTTCTAAGGTTTAAATCAAATGGCCGCCTCAAATACGGCAAGTCAACTCATTACTCCCAAGCCAAACCAAAGAAGCAACTTAAGAAAATTTTATCCACCACCAAACTAATTGAAGAGACCGAGGACATAGGAAGTAATAGTCCCCTGCGCAAGAACATTCATGAGCATAACAATAGTTATTTTTTATTATAGGACTTCACAATTGTTTCACTTTATTTTGAGTACTTTATCAAGTAACTGAATTATGTCTTCTGGAGCAAGAAACATGAGGCCAAGGAAGAAGGAAGGAAAATTGTCCAAGGTTCCCCTGCACAGGAACATCCATGAGCCTAAGTAGTTGTATTTCTTCTAATAGGACTTCGGTGTGATTAGATTTTACTTTTAAGTTCTTCCATAAGTTACTGAATCGTGTCTTAAGGAGAAAGTATTCTACGGGCCACTTAATTAACAAATAGATAGACTTGATGATCGAATATTCCTTTCATCCTAATCCATTGATGTTTGGTTCCTCTCTGCATCTGTTATTGTCCATTACAGATAATTTTTCTAATGGTAGTTTGGGACTGCATCACTAATACTATCCAGACCTCATATGTATACATGAATGTCAACCCTGAGCCCTTTCTGACAATTTGGAGCAAGGTTAAAGTGTTTGGGACTAAAGCTTTGTTGTTGTTGTTAAAGTGTTTTGGGGAACATAAAACAGAAGAAAGAAAAAAGAAGAAAAATAAAAGAATGGTATCGTCAACATATCACCCAAAACAAAAGCAAAAAACACAATTCAGCCTACCACACAATCTTCCAAAAGTGCAACCCCGCAATCATAGATAAATATGTATCAATACTAGCTGGGAAATATTAGAGTAAAACATCAATATTCTTGTATTACCTCATTTACAATAAGAGCTTTTCCATTTCTGACAATGTATTGAACATCTCTCCGATAGAACTCCTTTGCCTTCAAAGCATTCATAACAAATCTACGATACTTTATTGCCAAATAACAAACTCAAGCAACATGTTATAATTTATTTATTTTTAAATCTATGAAGGCAGTCTCAACTATTAAGTTCATTTTACACCCCAACCCACCCACCACCCAACTGACTAAAGAATCAAAATGAAGGCGGGGGGTGAAATGGAAATTAAAAGTATCATGATTTTTTTCCGGAAAAAAGTTGAGAAATAAAATCACAAAAACGCTGACATGACGAATAATTGTCAACAAAATTAAAGGGATAGGCGGCAACCAAGGAGGAAACTGTAACTCACCTCGCCCAAGGGTCACTTTCATCCCATAAATCATTTGTTTCTAGAGCCATCTCAGCCAGAACAATTCCTTCTTCAGTCAGCTCTACTGAGTTATCCTTGAGCACCACATTGTAATGCTGTTAACATCTTACACAGTTAAGAACATGGTCTTGAAGAGGATAATTAATAATATAATTGATTAACATTTTTAAGCAGCAGGTAAAGGCAAGAAAGCATCATACGAGGCCCCGGCTGAGGAGCTCAGCTACTTTGGCAGCAACAGGATACCGTGCAGCGTCTTTACTAGCCTGCGGTACAGAAGCAAAAATGACAACAGCCTCCAAACAAGCTCTTTTCATACTTTCAGAATGTTCCTTAGTACTAAACAGCAAGAAGCTTCATATTGCATAAAGGAACAGGAATAACTTAAATTAGGTATAGAAGAAAAATTACCTCACCACTTATCAACAATGGATTTCTTCCTTCATCAATAAGCACTGAATCAACTTCATCAACTATAGCAAAATGGAATGGCTTGGGCCTGATTAGACCATCACATCACATGGAAAATGTCAACAATAGTAGATTCTAATCAAGACATTTTGGCGCAAACTCAATGAACTAAAATGCGCCCGAGTACCATCGCATCACAAGGTGTCCACTACTTCCAGCAAGATTGTCTCGTAAATAATCAAAACCAAGTTCCTGAGACAATAGGGTAAAAGTGTTAAAAAGAGAAGTTGTACAAATCAGCAACAATAATAACTGCTTAAAGCAGTGTCAAAAGGTAGAGAGCGATAATAGCAAATTTAACAACAGTAACCAAGCATTCAGAATGCGTGCATAGTACTAAAACTGGAAATGACTTACTGAATTATTGGTGTATGTGATATCACAATGATAATTGGACCTCCTTTCTTTAGTCTTCATCCCGCTCTGTATGTGCAATTGATATTAATATATCAATAAGTGAAAGTTATATAAATGATTTGGAGATACTCTGACTTAATAAATGATTTGGAATAAGCTAGGCATTGAGTTCCAAAGAACAGGATTTTTTTTATTTTAAGAAAAGGCCACTTATCGCTATATTGGAAAATAGAAGAGTATTAAAAAAGGAATGCGAATTTCAAACTCGAAATTATATGACAGATATTTACTTTGATAAGGCCAACAGAAAGACCTAGGAAACGATGAATGCGACCCATCCACTCTGCATCTCGTTGAGCCAGGTAATCATTGACAGTTACCACTGCAACAAGGTTATAGAAAAATCAGCAAGCCACATCCTAGAGCTACTACTAATAACTTCTGTCTTCCACTTACTATATTTTTAGGAATTCTAGCAACTGTATTAAAGGTGAAGTAGCTTTTTTCAAACAATTTAAACAGTGGGTTAAGCGTGCAATCATAGCAGATGTAAATGCGCTAGCAGAACCCATTGTTGCTTTATATTTAGCGATGATACTTGTCAAGAACAATGTCAGCTGAGAATAATAAATGGTATCCATTGCACCCTAATAACCATAGAAGTACCACAGAACCAACTGAAGAAAATCAACCATTAGTTCAAACTTTTTATCTAAAAAGCAAACCCTCTGTTCAAACTCAATGAACATAAAAGCTACTTCTGAAGACAAGTCCGCCTCTAGAAATATACCATGAACACCCTCGCCGGTCAGAGCATTAAGATATGCAGCCAATGTGGAAACCAAGGTTTTTCCCTCCCCAGTTTTCATCTCCGCAATAGATCCATCATTGAGCACCGCACCACCAATAATCTAACATGCACAAGAAATTTAAGGCAATGATCAAACTCAAAGTGAAATCAAACAAGCTCAGCTATGCATTCAGTGCACTGGTAGCAAGTTTGCAAATTCACACATTGATTCCTCTCGTTGACATTAAGTTTGACACTTCAAAGCCAAACTTGAAATTTTACGAATAGAAACTTAATACGAAATTGTCTATTTCTCTCAGATTAAATATTGGCGGCTTGATTTTTTCTTACTTTTTTCTTTGTAGTAGGAGTAATGGTTACTGTTTCAATCTCTGAAGCTTAATAAACAAATGTCAAATATTGAACAAATGTATGGCCATCTTGACAACGAGAATTCCATTTTTGATTATCCTTTTCGTTTCACTCAGTTTTTTGGGTCTGAAAGCCAAACATTTTAAGGTTAAAAATAGTTAACCATAAATACTCGCATTTTCTTAATTATGGATTAAGAGAACTTCCCAATTTTAGTTTAATGTACTAAGGATAATACAGCAAAGTTAATGAAGCTTTATTTTTTTCCAACAGAACTCCTTGAGCTCATTCAGTTGAAAGGGACGGTATATTAGAGAGTCTCTTTGATTAAGTATAAGCCCATAGAGAAATAGAAACCTGCACATCAAAATGACGCATGCCAAGCTTCCTTCTTGCAGCTTCTCGTACAACAGCAAATGCCTCTGCAAAAGCAGTCATTATCCCAATCAAAAAAGAAAATACAAACTAGGAACTCTTAGTTATAAAAAATGAAGTTTTTAGTTCCACAAAGGGAGGATCGGATAGTTTCTAAACCAGCTTGAATATCAGCAATTGTCTCCCCTTGTCCCAACCGTTTCCGAAACTCTGCAGTTTTTGCAGCCAGCTACAGAAAACCCAACCATTACACACAACAATCAGATTCACGCATTGGGGGGAAATAACCCAAAAAAGAAAAGGCTAATTAAAAACTTGAACGAAAAAAAAAATTAAACAAAAATAAAACCTTAAGATCAGAGAGGGACTGCAAATCGGGCTCAAATGAATTAACATATTCAACAAGACGATAGTAGTCTCGAACAACCCAGTAACTGACGCTGACGTTGCTCCAAGCCTTTGTGGCACGACCCAAGTTCTCCTAGACATTTAAACAAGCAGTTGGTGAGCATTCCATACATTTGTTTCTTTCAATCACAGTTGTGAAGGGGGGAGGGGGAAGTCCGTACTTTGAGGGAGGCTGCAATGGGTTTTACAGCGAAACGACGGCGCCGAAGGGAGCGGCATGAGAGAGGGGAAGTGAGGAAGAAGGAGGAGGAGTAGGGTATGGTGCAGAAGGGGAGTGATGATGGGCGGTGGTGGGGTTTGGGAGTTGGGTTGAAGAAGAAATGTGGGTTTATGAAAACGCAGGTGGGAGAAGTTGACATCTTTGGTTGGGTTTGGTTGTTCTTCGAGGGGTTTAAGGGTTTGATGCTAATAGGGGTTTATGGTTTAAGCATATTTGCAGTGCTAGGACTCGGAGGATGTGTTTGGTCCTCCGCGCCTCGGACACACTACGCTGTGGAAATAAAAGGCTAAAATGGATTCCTTATGTGTTCGAAGTTTTCTTCTTATATGTTTTTGGTAAGCATATATATGTTTTTAGGTTTAGTTTTATTATATGTTTTTAGATTTAATTTTGTTTTTATGATTTTATTTTAGTTTATTTTTATATTGTACTTGAAAATTTGAAAAATTATATTAAATGATTGGATAGAAAAAGAGAAACTGATATTGTAATTTGAGAAGATGTTTTATTATATATAAAGGTGGTATAATAGTATGTAAAATTAGTAGGTACGAGAGAAAAAATATGATTTTTAAAACTAATCACGTGAATGGAAAAACACGATATTTTAAACCAAAATTTTAAAAAACTTGTCTTAAATGTGTTTATTTTAGTTTTTCTTTCTCTCTTTTATTTTGTAATTACGATTTAATTGTGTGATTAGCAATTTAGCATGAGAAGTAAAAAAAAATCTAGAGAATAGCTAGAGACAGCCGAGGAAATAATAAGGGAAAAAGTAAAACACTAATTGGGAGAAAAACTTAAATTTTGACTACTCATGATTAAAAAAGAAGAAAATAAAATACATGAAAAAGTTTGAAGCGATCAAGAAAGATGAACGGTCAATAAAATAAGTCGAATGTGGCATTGATATTATTGATCAAACTCCAAGATTCATATTTCGAATTGAATTCATGATAAGCATTTTATTTTATTTATTTAAATTATATATAGGCAAAATTTCGTTAAAAATTACTTAAGTATACATATTTTTCACATTTCATCATCTAAATATTTTTTTAGTCAAGGTTATTTAAATTAGTTTATTGAACACCGACTGTCACTCTGTTACTTTTCATCTAGTCGTTAAGTCCAATATTTTGACGGGTAAAATCATCCATTCATTAAAGTGTAGAATTTAAACTTATGAAGGTATTAGTGAAATATTTATAAATATAAGCGTTAATTTTGACGTTAAATAAAATTACTTAACAATTAAATTTATTTATTTGTATAATGGACTGCTATATTAATGTTAATTAATTTTAAAGTTTATGATATCATAAGATATTTAACTTTAATTTTTATTTATATATTCATATGAATAATATTTATGTTCTTTTACATAAATTTAAAAATTGTAATTTTGTTTGTTTTTATCTCTTAATGCAAACGAATAAATTAATTAAATAAGAAAATAAAATAGAATTATTAAATATGAAAAAAACGTCACCCGCAAATAAAATTAGCAAATAATATTTATGTTCTTTTCTACACAAATTAATTAATTAATTTTGGGTTAAGTTTAAAACGTAATTTATTTTCAATAAATATTATTATTTTTATTTTTTAGGATGTTATTAGTTTATCGAAAATATTAGGGAAATTAAAAATTAAACATGTGTTATGAGTGTAATGAATCATGAAAATGCTCCATACTCGTTCTCCCTTTCGTCCCATGACTAGCTTGTCGGAGTCACAATAAGTTTTCTCCCATTAAGAGCATTAATATCCATGATTTGATCATAAATATGTTATCTCTTTCACGTCATCTTCTCCTTCTTTCACATCATCCCATTAAAAACATTTATATTCATGATTTGATCATGAATATTTTATCTCTTTCATCTTCTACGTCTTCAATATCATCGTTATCAATAATCATAATTTTAAACATTTTCTTCCTTGTTCATAATTAAAAGTATGATTTTTCTCCTACTTTTTACTATACTCTTTCGTATTTTCTCTCTCCAAATTATTTATATAATAATTTATATTTGTAATTATAAAATTATATTAAAATTAAAATTACACTCAATAATGATAAATAATTAATATTTTAAATTATAATAAAAGTTATAATTAGTAAAAAATTAACTTTTCTCAATTATAATTATCATCTAATAGGAGATGAAATCGATTAAGTGCAAAATAATATAAAAATGAGTGAAGAAAAAGGAAGAAAATTGGAATTTGAAGAAGTTATGCAAAAAATAGTAAATTTGATCTCTATTTGTAACTTGAGAATTAATTTTTTCACCGGTGACATTATTTCCCTCCATTTTGATTTAATTGTCCTCGATAGTGATATATTGTGAAAGCTTTATGTTGTTTTTAGGACAATTAAAATGAAACGGAGGGAATATTATTTAATTTAAAGTTATGGTTATTATAATTTTGAATGAGTTCAAATGTATTAATATATCACTTGCCATGTCTTTGTTGGAGGAGATATTTTATCTCTCCTCATTATCTCCCTCGAAATAGAAGCCCCAAGCATCCTGTGTCAACCGATTTTGTTTGTCGGGGAAAACACTATTCCACTTTCCAATCTTTTATTTATATTGTTTGTCTTATGCTGGTTAGAAAATAAATGTTGAGGTTTTTGGTTTATAAATATTATTAACTTCATGCTGGATTATTTGTGTATGTGTTGATTGAAATTATAGTTAATAAATTAATATACATAAGTTTGTATCTTAATGTAAATAAATATGTAACTTAATGTACAGACTTGTGTATCTTAATGTACATACATATGTATCTTTGTGTACATAGTAGTGTATCTAAGTGTACATACGTATGTATCTTCATGTATATAGTGATGTATATGAATGTACATATATATTTACATAATTATTGGTGGAATAGATTAAGTAATACAACTGAATATGAAATACTGTTCCGTAAAAACGAAAATAAACATTATTGTTGATTTTTTTTGTAAATATCCCAAATGTAGAAATCCCTAATTTTATGAAATAGATTAGGTATTGTTGGTGGAATATTTGTTAAACTGATTATGATCCCTAGAATAGTGGAGTGAAATTATCAGATTTATCACATTTTCTAATTAACTCACTTGCTAAGTTGGAGAGTATAACCCACTTGCTTTGTGGGCATTCCTAGCAAGGAGTGCTTAGGCACTCCATATAATTTGCCTAGCTCATGTGGCAGTATATGTTGGGACTATTCTTCAAAATCCCTTACTTCGGTCTTCCTTGTGGTTGCTCTAAGAATGTTCCAAAATGTTTGCTTTTTAACTCCGTACACAAAAAAAAAAAGAAAAAAAAAAAAAAAAAAAAAAAAAAAAAAAAAAAAAAAGAGAGAGAGCTTCAGATTCACAAATCATCCATTGTCTATAAATGCAATACTCTGTACAGTTCCTTTTCTTTGATAAAGGCAACAGTTTTGACTAAACATTCCCCACGATGCAACTTTAAGGTTCAACAACTGAAAGCATCGCTCATGTCTTTTAAATGGCTATGCTGTACATAATTTACATCGGCTATGGTTTCAGCTGACTCGTCCTGCCTCACAATTAACTTATGGCACAAGACCTGAAACCATTGCAAGCATCTGTCCCGATGCATCCTGCAAGTTTTCGATCACACTCCACAGTAATATACCTGGAGAGATGGAATGAAAACAATTGGTAATTTGGAATGGGAGAGAGTTTTTTTTTTTTTTGGGGGGGGGGGGAGGGGTTTATATTTGTGTAAAGTTTTCATGGCATACATGCAAAAAGTTTTATCATATAAACCGAATGAAAATAAACTAGCTGTAACAAAAAAGTTCTATTAGATGCACAAAAATCACCCGAGTCCTACACGGAAATTATGCAAATAAGCTCCTAGGCAACTTATATTCCCAACACGAATAGAAACCTTTTGCCCCAAAATGAGTACCAAGTTTCTAATGAAGCTACTAAAGTCACCTTTGCAGCTCAGCATGTTTCATTGTTCACTTGCAACGCTACAATGGAACACTAAGGGTGGTTACATACATGTGCAACTAATAGGGATAAAGGGCACCAGCTGTGCCTAATACACAGCTGGGCCAGCAATTTTTTCTTTTTTTTTTGTTTTTTTTTTGTTTTTTTTTTATAAAGAAAACCTAAGAATGTTTCTTATGA
>JAOWAN010000043.1:6671209-6693841 GCA_028566635.1 Lobelia cardinalis
AAAAATCAAATAGCGGTCATCCCGCTATCCCACTTTCGGGGTCGGCCGCTACGCGCCGCTATCCGGGATTAACTACTCTGGTTGCAGTCAACTTGTAGAGTTTGCAGCAGCTGAGACAAGAATCATGAAATATGAATCAGAACTTGTAAAAATTTACAACAAGTAAGCATGCGCAGTAAATTGATAAATTAATCATGGTGTGTGCCTGCACCTAGTGGAAGTCATTATCAGAATTCGAGACTGAGATTGACGACAAGCGTGGCTTCACTAACTTGGGAAATTGTTAGAATATAGTAATATTGGAAATTTTCTTGAGTTTCTTTTTTTTGGTAGGAAAATGAAATTCTTGAAGTTAATTCCCAAAACAGCGAATGGTGCATTGTTGCTATGTGTTGGAGTCTTTACTCACTTGAACTTAGGACTTGATTTAAATGTGTATTAGTGCATGCCCTGTATAATCAAGATAACTAAGGTTGCTTGAGAACCGGAGATGTATGTATGGGAAATATTTTGAGTATCACGAGCATACCACATCATCCTTATCCCCACCCATAAGGGAAGTGCTGTCAGCAAGGTCATTGAAGTGATCAGCAAACTTGCACTCCACAACAGCAAACTTTTATGAACAAGATCATCAAAGTTTGTTGGTATGACGCTCTTTTTTTGGGTGGGGGGATATGGATGGCGTGATATCCCCATCCCCTTTATACTCAGTATCTACTTGTACGACTGAACTTGGGAGATACATGAGAATTCCTCTTTGGAGAGAAATGACCCAAATATTGTTTAATTTATCATGTGAAGAATTGTCCCATGTAATTGATTGTGATGTGAATATACTTAAATAGTTGATTCTCTGATAGGACAAGTTCATTTCACTGTCGTAGCCGGTAACTATGAACTGATATGTGGTAGGTTTGTCGGATTTGAGGTCAACGTACATAGGAAGTGACAAATCGTTGTGTGTTTGTGTGCATGTGTGCGTGTGTGTGTGTATAGGGAATAGGATACCCATATCTTTTTACAAGTGTTGCCCAAAGGGTTGACTCAGTGTTTTTTCAAGTGTTGCATGAGAGCAATCTATTTAGGAGCAGGTCCAATGTTAGACTCCCATGAGGTTCAAATTCTATTAGGCCAGTGGCAGGCACGGTCTCGCTGGGATTTGTTACATTTCAATGTGGTGTGGGCATGCCTTGTGGAAGCCCAAAAAAACGTATTGAAAATGTGGCAAGCATGTGATGCTGTTATATCTGGGCTATATATAAACTACTGGGTATTTGGTTTATTTATGGATCCTCCTTGAGAAAGTAAACAATTGTTTCTACAAGTTTGTTATTGAGGTAACATGCAAAACTCTATCCGATATGAGACATATGACTGTCCCATGTTTACTTAACTATTTTCCCAATAGAAAAGAGAAACATGAAAAAACGAAATCTCAACTGCTAGTCTGCTACATTTACTATTATGGATTGAGGGATCTCATATCTTGGAATGTTCATAACAAAATGCAAGTTGATTGGGAAACAGTGGTTTCTATAAATCGAGTGTGTTTATTTCGGAAGGGTCTACTTCAAAGCCGACTAACTCCTACAACAGAAAGTCTGTTCCTGCACAAACTGGTGATGGTTGTCAGAATGGAGAAACCTTCACTTTATACCCAAAGTACATGGGTAAATGAACATTAGCTTTACATAGTAATTAGAAATAAGCTGATTACGGTACGGCTAGCGATATTAGACATCCTTATCTTGCTCGAAAAATCTATTTACCGGTGTGTCAGATTTGGCTTCTCAGTTCTCACTACTATCCAAATACTAAGTTATTGCTACTTTTTCACAATGCATGATATTGCGGAGAAGCTGTTGCAAGTGTATATGATTCCTATGAAAAAAGTACCTTACATGGTATGTAAAAACCATAATTTCATCATCATGAATCGTTGGGAATCAAGTGTAAATAATCAAGATTTCGCATGTTGAGTATAGCATAGCATACCAACCGGGGAACGTTCGTGGTTTGAACTCCTATCATTAGCAGCTAGGCTGTTAAACTAACCAAGCAGCTGAAGCCCAAACTCGATCTTGCTTCATTCGAAGTTGAACTTAAGTCAGCTTGACATCTGACTTTGTTGAGTTCAAAGTCGATTATGAAGCTCGTTTAATGCTCGAGTCAAACATGATCGACTTGTTTGGTGAACAGGTATTTTCCCATTTCTGCATACAACTCGTTTGAGAGTGGCTCGATTGTTCGATAAGAACTCGATTAAATTGCAGTTAAGGTTTATTTGTATATTATGATTCGTGTAGCAGTATATGTATGTGCTGTTGAGCAGTGAACTCAATTTTGTTAAGCCTCAAGCTCGATTCTTTTAGGGTAAAGCCTGGCTTGTGTAGGTTTGAACTCGAGCTGCACCTGGTCAACTCGACAACCGACTCTAATCAGGTTCCAGCAGCTTCTCATGTTTGTGCTGATGCACACGTCATATGTATATGAAAAAAAAATATATATATATTTATATGCACTTATTCATTAAATCATAGCTATATATACCGCACTAGAAGACATACCGGATTTACTGTTGAAACAGTACATACCGGTGTACTGGACCTAGTTTACCTGGTTTATTTTAATCAAGTAAAATTCCTCAAATATATTGATTTAGTATTATTTTAATATTTTAGGCAAGTGAAATGTACATAAATATTGGTAATTTTCTTCAAATACATTAAAATGACATAATTATTTGCGTCATGATGTTGCTTTTATTTAGATGATATTCTCTATCTTACTGTCAAATATTTATGTCTAATTTCTCCATTTGATATATAGGCAATAAGATAAGGTGTATTTTCTCCCATCGACATTGGATATCTATTTGGATAAAAAAATTGTTAAATTTGCAGTAGTATTTTTTTTTGTCAATTCACAAATAGACCTAGAAATCGAGAAACGTTGCAAAAAAATAGTTGTATATCATGCACTCGCAAAATTTTCACGCGTAGTATTTATTTAGCAATTTTTTATCAATTGTTTATATGTTGTATAGAGCTATGACTATAATTCAGCGTATGAATGTGAAGCATTAGTTTAAAAATATTCATCTTTAGTAATATCATATAAGAAGCTACTTATCAATACATCTCCGGCATGTCTTTTACCATTCTTTGAATTTTAATATACTTATCACAAGATATTAGTGATTTATTAATTTTTTTGCATGATAAGATTGTTATTTTATACAATTAACCGATATCTGCATATTAATTTTTTTGCATGATAAGATTGTTATTCTATGAATTATCAAATTTATAGCAATTACTTTGTGTTATACAAATTAACAGAAATAAAACAGCATTCTACTCCCTCAGGTTCACAATAGATATCTTTTAGACTTGTGCACACATATTAAGAAATAATATATATTGACAAATTTATCCTTCTTAAATAGTCCATCTTTATTAAAAGCAAAAGAGATAAATGCAATTAATGGTCATTTGTAGTTGGGAGAGTAGGAGAATAGGAGGGCAATTGAGAAAAATAACGATAAAGAAGGCCTAGAAATCCTAAAGTAACAACTATTTTGAAACACATTTTCTTTGCTAAAATGTCATCTATTGTGAACCTGAGGGAGTGTTATTAATATAGACGAGTTATTAAATATTTCATTTCTAATATAATTAGTTAATGTTATTAAATTGAATTAGTATTCCAGTTGTAATATTGTAGTCTATTATACTAATATAATTCGTCGTAGCTATTTAATTAGATTAGTATTCTTGTCTATTTCTAGTTATGACTATATAATTAAATTAGTATTCTTGTAATAGTATTCTAGTCTATTACTAATATGATTAGTTATAACTTTTTTAATAGAATAGTATCCTATTTCATTACTAATATGACTAGTTATAGTTATTACTATAACTACTTTCTCACTCCAAAAGAGTAGGAATACGTGGCTACTTGTGATTCAATTTTAATCTAAAAGTGATCATGTGTCAACTCCATAAGCTTTTTTACCGACTTTAAGATATATAACAGAGAAATTCATAATTTCCCTGCATAATTTGGCATCAATTGGTAAATTTGCATTTTTAGCAATTTAGAAAAATAGTTACAAATGAAAAATAATAATATTTTATGACAATAGGAAAAAATATTCCTACAAGAAACATTCCAACGACAAAAACTTATGTATTTCTCTTAAATAGTTTGACTTGAATGAACAAAGTAATTTAATTATTTGTTAATTCTTAGTCTACACATAAATACTTAATTGCTTGTATGTTTTTATTAAAAGAGTATTTGTGATTAAATTAGCCCACAAATCCTTACAAAATATAATTTCTCAAATTATAATAAGAATTAAATTAAAAGAAAGTTTATTATCTGATAGAAATAGAGCATTTATGTGTCATATATATATTATAATTGCAAACACATGTACAACATAGCCTAGTGGTTAGTTAAGGATCGTCAAAGGTCCATGGTTCAAATCTTGGCGACAACAAAATCTTTTAGACTTTTCCTAATGTTCCGCTGGTCATCCGGTTTGAGACCAAAATGACGCGGTTCAACCCGATTCGATCTGGCACGAAAAATGGTATGGAAGCTAGGCTGTCTCGTACTGGTTCTGAGCCGAGACGGTACGGACCTGTACGAGACGGTATTTGTAACTATGCATTAAATAATATATATCCATGGACCGAGTAGAAAGGGCTTGCGGGAAGAGGGTTGTGCCATGAGAAAAGCAAGGAGAGGTCGGCCTCTTTTATTTATGCAACATAGATTCTGGCATAGTGATGTAGTTGGACGCTCGTGTCGTTCCAAATGATTCATCTTTTCCGTGAAGGTATATTTGTTTGCCTCTTAGACAAGAGGATGACAAGATACAAATTCTATCTCGGTAGAACATGCATTCTATGAATGTGACAAAAAAATAAAAAAAATAAAAATGTATTTATGTGTCTTTTGCTGACTGACTGAATGGATGTCGTTTCTTGAAGCTAACAAGCACACAGTGCTATTCTTGTGTGTGGTTTGTTTTGCTCAATAAATGGTGCGTTAAATTAGTTCGTTTTCTTATTAACAGATCAAAACCGGAATCAAATCTCTCTCAGCAGTCAAATCGTAATCCAACCAAATCCTTTTCAACTTCAGCAGAAGACCCCTTCGTAATGCTAGAGAGAACGCAGGGAAGAGGTGGAGGGGAGAGCGTAGCTTCAGAGGATGATTACTTGGATTCCTTTTTCAGCTCAGGGACGCAATCAGGGGCTGCAAGAAGTCAAAGGTCTACAACTGAGGTGAGAAAATCTCCAATACTATTTTGAAAAAAAAAAAAGAGGGGGGGGGGTGTGCGGGCTTGGAGATTTGAAGCCCTGTCACAAATTGACTCGGTTTGTCATTTTAGTCCTTAAAAGTTAAAAGTAACATAATTTGCACTAATTTTCATGCTCAGGCAAATGCGTGTGCCGCAATTACTTGTATCTATGAATGTGTACACTATTTTGAGTTTTATGCAGAGACCTAGGGCTTCAGTCCAAGTCAGCGGCTAACCCATTTATGTTTCAGGATTCTGTTTTCGATGCTCTTTTCCAGAATACCAAAAGTTCCAAAGTTGAACAGACGTCTTCTGTGAACTCATCCAGCAAAAAGAAGGCCTCGCCTGCCAAAAACACTGCTGACGATTTCTCTTTCATGTTTGGAATGGGAGGTAACCTCATTTACAGATATCAACTTTCTTTTTACATTTGAGCCTTTAGTATGCTGTTGTAATTGCTGTTAACATGTTTTTGTTGTTGTTGTGCACAATAGCGGCCCCTTCATCTGGAGAGTTCCAGGAAGTTGAAGGGGAAAGTGCAGAAAGACGAAGAGCCAGATTGAACCATCATATGAGGACCCAGGAACGAATGGTATGTTCTTAATTTCCTGATGAAATGGTTGTTATTTTTTTTATTTTGGGACGGTCTATCCTCGCATATCACCCTTTTTTTTTTTTTTTTTGTCTAAAATCGCAATGAGGAGAAATTCATGGGTAGAATGGAGTAATAAAATAGTACATTTCTTATAAGAGCCTTGTCCTGAGATAAAGACCAAAGCCATGTTTCCATATATCCACTTAATTAACTTACTTCAGAAGAGCTCATATGACCTCCTTATGTAGTAGTACGGGAGAGGGTGTGTTAATGCAGGTGTTTTGTCCTGTATCCCCGTTCCCTTGTACATGAGTTCATCACCATTTGCATTGTTTTAGACATGTTCAGTAAAGATAGTTCTGCTCTTACATTATGTGACTGTTTATTTGATTAGGCTAAAGTGCTGAATGAAAAGAATCTGCGGGACCTTCAGACACAGCGGGAGCAAGAGGAGAGACATGTAAGTATCGATAGGTTTGCGCATTCCTGGGGTTTATTAGATCCAGTTTCTGATATTTATTTTACTGATGTTTTGGTGAGAATTTTATCTCCTAAATTCATTTTTCTTAATTTTACTTTTTGGGTAAAGTAAGGATATGGGTTATCTGGTACTCCAGTATCTGTTCTCTCCCCCTCTCCTTAAATCCTAGTCATGCTTAGAATTGCTTGAGTTAAAAAATATTTTTATTTATCTTCAACTGCATTTTCGTTTTCAGAGGCTTGCTGAAACTTTGGATGATAATATAAAGCGCTGGGCTGCGGGAAAGGAAGGGAATTTGCGTGCACTTTTGTCATCATTGCAATACGTGAGTTTTAACTCTTTGTTATTATCATATAATGGTGCTAGATCCTTGCATTTTAGCTTGTATTTCAGTGTGTGTTAAGCTATCATAATTTGCAGCTTTTTCTAATTGTCTGCCTTTTATGCCCTTTTCTTTTTCTTATATATTACAGTTTGGATACTGAGTGATAGGTCTTTGTGCTGGAGGATTCTCATTGCAATAACTAACATTTTCTTTTAATCGAAACTAAGGCTGCTTGAGCTTATTGTACTTGGTAGTTGGCATACATCCTCTTTTGATGTTTAAGAGTCAGAACCAAAGGTGAGTAGAATTGGCAAGTTATGAACGCTGAATTGCTATCAGGGATACATTGGAGATTGATAATCCAGCCTTAACTTCTGAGTTTTCACAGTTGTATTTGTTGTGTGCAGCCTTTAGTAGGGATTTGTAGATTCATAGGGAGGTTAGAAGGTGCCTCTGAGTTGATATCCCACTTGGTCAAGCACTTGTTTCATTGCCCCTTTTGGGGTATCCTTTGTACTCCCAAGGTTTTGTGTCATAGTAGCACTGGGCTGGGGACTTCTATGGATAATGACAAGTGGATGATTAATTATTATTTTGGGGAACCAAGGGGTGGCTCAGTTGTAGAGCTGAACTTTACAATATGTAAGGTCTCAGGTTCGATCCCTTCCCATGCCCCCTTGGGGCCGAAAAAAAAATTAATTATTATTTTGTACCTTCAGTTTTGTGTTTTGAGAGCCACTGTTTTTGCGGTTTGTCAGCATTGCTGAAGACTTGAGAGGTAGATTAGAGCTTGAGGGATTTACGTATTTCAGTTTTTGTAGTTGTATCAGTGTGTACTGCGTACGGATTTCTAAAGTTGATGCGGATGTTTAACTTAAACCTTTTTCTTTGGCTCCTTGGTTGTTTGGTTGACTAGGTAGCAAGTAGCAACCATTCTCGTCGTCTTGAGTAGTGTCCCCCCCCCCCAACCTTCTTTCTCAATGGCTAAAGTTCCACTTTCTTCTTTTTTACTAGTTCACTTTGTATCAACCTACAGGTAAAGGTGTAATTGTGGAGGCAGGATGGTGATGGGGTGGGGGGCTGCTTTTGCTTTACTTGAGCTTGAGTTGAGAGCCTGCGCACTTCCTTAACTGTATAATGCTTTCCAACTGAAACAAGCTGCTCGAAAAGAGAGAGGTTTGCTTCCACTTGATGGAAGTGCTGGCTAAGACTAAGAAAGAGCTCACCTGGCTGGATCGACAAACACTGACATAAACTACATAATCGTTGCATGTGTTCGACATATCTCATGAAATTAGGAAAATCTTCTTTGTCATAAGCTTGATCATGCCCCTTTCTTGGTCTCCTATCATTAGGTTCCAACAAAATTTTTCGTGTTTAGGCGTACTGAATTTCATGTTTGTTTAAGATTATCACTAAAGCCTTATTTTCTTTTTATTGTTTGGTAGCATATCAGCTCAAGAGTGATGAAAGCTAAAACCTATGAGAGAAGATACTTATTAAACACATACATAACATGAAATAAGTACGTACCTGAAGATTTGTTTTTACTCAATGACGGTGAATTGTTATATTGAAAATGTAGGGATTTCATCTAGTCTGATTCATGGAGCTTATTTGGTATGGGTTGAATTAAACTGAAAATGATTTCTGGTGAGTCGATGGCAGACAAAAGGAATCATAATCAGCTTATTCTCAATCAGAGGCTTATGTCGCTTAGATTGAATCATCATCATTTCTGTGTCTGGGAAAATATCATTTCATGAGAGGATAGCAAATGGATCCGATACTTAGTCTGCTTCGAATGACTGTTTCTGGAAATTATGTCAATTGGGCATCATGTATGTTAAATATTGTGATGTATGTAGAATTGAACGTATGCCTGATTTTCTCACATTATCCAAAATATAAGAAAAGAAAAAAGGAAAGGGAACAGTGGGAAACTTGTGCTGTTATTTCTATCATCGAAGGACTTAGTATCATTGATGTCCTTTTTCTGTCATTCATGGAAAATCAGTATCAGCGAAGAGGTTAAGAATGGGTTAGTTGTGAATTTTATATTATAAACTAGTTCCGGAAACCGTACTGGTGCCATGTAAAGTGAAGTGGTTAATGTTCAAGCTCTGCTAAAGGAAGTTTGAGCGCCTATTTAGGTTGTAATTAATTAACAAAACTGTTACTTAAAATAGGAATGCTCTATTCATGCCATTCAGACCACCCTTTTGAATGTACGTGAGAATACGATCACACCTTTCCCATTTTGCAAGCAATTCAGAAGTTGTTCAAGTGTGACATAGTAGATTACCTCGTCGAGCTGTTGGCCTATTTACATTTGTCTTACATTTGATTCTGATCATGTTAGTAGGAAGTTCTTGAGACTGCAATGCTATTAAACCTCTAAGAGCTATGTAGACGCTGCTCATAGGTTAGCTAAACGTCTAGGTTACAATGTAAATTTGTATTGATGGAATTATTTTTTATTAGCTTAATGACTGCTGTATTTATGACGTATGCATGTAGTTTTTCGCATGTGCTTCTTTATTTTAAATTTCTCATTCATTGCAAATTTAAAGTTTTTTTTTACTTTTCAAATGTATTTTTATCTTATTTCAACACGTACAAGTTCCTCATCATATGCACAATGATACAGGTTCTTTGGCCTGAATGTGGTTGGCAGCCAATCTCGTTGACTGATGTGATAACATCTACGTCAGTCAAAAAGGTATATTACAAAGCAACCTTATGTGTTCATCCAGACAAGGTTCAACAAAAGGGTGCCAATCTTCAACAAAAGTATACTGCAGAGAAAGTTTTTGATATCCTGAAGGTAAGCTATCATATTCAGAAAATGTCAAAACAGAAAGATAAATTAGTATATGCAGCTTTGTTACTCGTAGTATTATTCTAACATCAGGAGGCATGTTTCAGCAATGTCTAGTTTGCTCAAGTGGTAATCAGATTTACTGCACTGAACACAATGAAACATGTAAGGATATGTGGTGCGAACACCTTAACTAGACCACAGTCTCAACCAGCGGCGAATCTAGGATTTTTGGTGAGAGGGGTAAAAGTTTAAGGGATGTATGCTACAAATTTTTTAAGGAGGGTAATGTCTATTTTTCTTAAAAATTTAGGAGCTAAAAGTGGAGCTTTGGAAAAATCAGATGGGTCCATGACCCCCCTCTCCCCCTCCTCGCCCTCCTCGTCTTAATCAGGGTTGGAGCCAGTATTGTATGAGCAATGTCAAATGACAGTGCTCAACTTTGGGGTAAAAAAAGGGTTTCTTTTTTGTGGTTTTGTATAATTTAGTAAGGTTCTATTTGATATATATGAAATATCTGATTTTATTTTTCGTTTTCTTTTTGAGATTACAGAATATGTTTTGTTTATAATTTGTTATTTTCAAATCACAACTATGATCATGAAGCCATTTTTCTTTTCGAAAAAATCAAAGATCTTCTTAGTCGTCCATCAAGATTTGAATAATATCTCATTTTAACCTCTAAATGAACATTGACAATCACAAAATTAGAAATAGCCTTTTTTTTGGGGTGTTATTTGATACTTCCTCCGTCCCAACCGAAGTGTCACTCTTTTTTTTGATTGTCCCAGTTCAAAGGTTATACTTTCTTTTTTGGATCATCTCACTTTACTACACTATTTGTACTTTTTGTAAAGGACTATGCTTATCCTTTTTCCTTGACCTGCCGGAAGTTCGAATAACTAGAATAATGGTTTTCTATTCTTCATTGTGTGGGGCCAAGCTCACATTGTATGACAAGAAAGTGTCTTTTACATATGTTGTTGGTCTTATCAGCGTTGCATGCAAGCATTTTGCTGAAGTTCCTGATTTTATCAGTGCCTGAGACGAAGCAACTTATCTGTGATATATCTTTCTATAGGAGGCTTGGAACAAATTCAATTCAGAAGAGCTTAGGAAACGATGACTTGTTATGATGTTTTTGGAGACTTTGTGGCAAGGTCTTTTCCTTCAGTTGATGATGTTTTTAAGTGACTGAGTGAACTGTTGGCAAGGTCTCTTCTTCGAGTGGGGAGCTCAATCTCTCGATGTTGTGTATTGTTTGTTGGAATTCATCCCATCTGCAGCTTCTTTTCCGAATGAGATTGTTGTACTCCCTGAGATGTGTTCAATCTTCCAAGCAAAATGAGGTTTGTCTATACGTGCGCAGTGCCAAGTCTAGATGTACATTAGTATATATATGTATTCAGAGCAATTATCTTAGCTTGAGGAGTTGTACACTCACTTCCATTGATTGTAGGGGTTCCCCATTTCCTTTCATTTTTTTTAGTTTTTGATATGCATGTATTGCTAAATAGATTTTTTTATATGGAAAAAGAAAGGGGAAAAACTCTCTAGTTTGTTGATCTCGTGCACGTAGCTATTATCTTGGAGAAACGTGCTTGCAATCATCCTCTTCTGTTACTCTCTTTTTCTGCTGAGGATTTTCAAAGGTTTTGTGCTGTTTTCAGTTTTGGCTGGAGATGAAAGAGCAAGCCGAAGTTTTATGGGCTTTTTATGATGGTGGTGTGAGTTCAACTTCCCAACTTGATGTATGTCTAGAATTTACATTAATATAAGGCTTCATCCAAATAATAGTCTGTACTACAATGTTCTTTTACTTTTTGTTGCATCACTTTTAGATGAGGGTACTTGAGCAAGGCCCGTGGGAATATCAGAAAGGCCTGTAGGCCTGAGGGCTATCTAAGTAAAGGCCAGAGGGTTCCTTTAAGACAACTTAAGTAAGACCGCATTGGTGCCGAAAAAGTTCTGACCTGTATTTCTGACCAACACCTGCAGCCCACAGGTACAAACATAAAGCCCGCTACTAGGTCCACATCAGTGCCCATCTGGCCCGCAGATTCTGATCTTATCGGAAAGTTTGGCCCGTGGGCGGCATTAGAGGTTAATTGGTTAAGGCGGCATTAGTCGTCCCAAAATAAGTATCAAAATTTACTATTTTAAGAACAAATTTCAATCGTTTATTTTTAGATGGGGAGATAAGGTGAAACTACGACCTTATAATTGCGTTTGCCACCACATGGTATGGATCATTGATTTGGTCGGTGAATCTGTTGGTTATATCTTTTTTAGTTTAGAACAGAGCCTCGTATTTCATAAAAATAATCAAATGAATCTCTATGATTTTGTTCGCATAATTCCTCATGATGACTATTAATTTCATTTTATCCTTTTTTTTGGTTGGCCGTTTTCCCACTTCCCCATAAGGGAAAGCGGCCGGAATCAACATAAAAGCGTAGTGAAGCCAAGACGTATAAAGGCGATGGAGGGCTGTCATCTTTGACTGATCATGAACTAGCTATCTAGTTAATTCGACATTCATTCATTGTGTTGAGACATGATCAGTACTTCCACGAAGCTTGGAGATGATTGATCATGCACGATGTTCATAATGCTGGTTCCATTCACAAACGAAAAGAGACTATAATTTGAAGTCATTTCACTTTATGAAAAAGGTGTTACAAGGCCGATTAATTAAACTACTAGCTAGGAATAGGATCGAGGAGGACTTCCATGAAACTCACTAACAAGTCACAACCTCCACTTCCATTTTGTGCGTGTCCCACCACCCACGACGACTACGCTCACCACCACCGCTACAATAACAGCTGCCGACGCCGCCGTCTTCACTACATAGTAGTATATAAAATATACCCCCCCACTTTAAAATGTGAGGAATACTATTTCTGAAAGCTGATTCTGTCAAATTACACTTCCATATTTCACTCTCTGCCATCAATTCTTCTCAAAAAGTTGAATATCACTAACGCCATGGAAATTCCGTCCTGCTTTATATCATGTGCTCCCTCCTCTTTTAGAGCAAAAAAACATTAAAAGTATATATATACTAATTGCGACAATGATGTGCAGTCTAGTGGTAAAAAATTTCCCATGTTTCCAGTAGTTTACACATTCGAATCACGTTGGAATAAGTGGGGGAATCACTAACAATTCTCATTTAAAGGAAAAAAAAAAAGAAGCATAAACTAGTTGCTTTTAAATTTAGTTATTATGATTTTCCTATGTATATAGTTTTTCATTATCTGGTCGAATTAAATATAAAATGGGGGTTCTTTATTTTATCATGATTATACGCAGAAAATGCATTCTGCTTGGCTCTGAGCAACCCTCGAGCCTTTTCAAAAAGTCAATGAGATGAAATGAATTAAAGTTTCAAAAAAAAAAAAACTCACACTCAATTTAAAACTAACTTCATAGCACCGGTCCTCGTTAATATACAATATTGGTTAAGCATGCATGTTGGGTTTTTGTGAGAAAATTCGGGGTGATTTTTTGCGACAAGTAGGAACAATGGTAACAACGAGTGCCGTCGAAAGGTAAGATGAGTTACCTGTTTTCGATAGATTATGAGTTCGAGTCAGGTTGAATAGGTTAAAAATCACTAACAATCCTCGTATTAAAAAATAAAAGTAGGAACAATGGTGAATGTATATGAGGGTGTGTTTGGATGTTTCATTTGCTTTTTGAGTTTTTATAATGATTATAGTAAAAGATAAGGGAGAGATAAAGAGAAAAAATGTGGGATGAATGAAAGAGAAATATTAAAAATTAAAAAAAATCTGAGTGAAAATCATTCGGGAGAACACAACGAAGTTATCCTAAAAAAAATATTCTACTTACAATGGTGACAGTTGTTTAATTATGGTACAACTAGTAACCTTCATATGAACAGATATTTTGAAAGATGAGAATCTAATTCATGATCTTTCTTGGTACGTAGTGGATATGTACCTTAAATTTCAACATGTTTCTCTATGCTCATATCATATATTCATATGCATTTTCTCCTCCTCCATCCATCCATTCATTTAACCTTGTGGGGGTGGGGGTGGGGGTAGGGGTAGGGGTAGGGGTAGGGTGGGGAGGGTTTGTTTTTGTCTTTCTGATGGAGATAGAAAGATGGTCAATATATAGATTCCAAATCTTTTTACTGTATATATTTTAAAAGAAAAATGGACAATTACTTTTGAATCCTTCCAAAAGGTAATTGATTTCTAGTTCAAAAGTTTGAAACCGATCCCATCCATCCAAAGAGAGATTACAAATTAGGATTTTGTAGCAGAGATTGGATGGTGCAGAGAGTGCGTGCACGTGGTCCTCTAACTTCTGTGTTAGTGATGTAAAGAGAAAAGGCACTTTGGATGGTGTTTAATGAACCCTATATAGTAGTAGTAGTAGTAGTAGTAGTACTATGTTATATGGGGCATGCATCCATGATGATCGAATGATCTGAGACGTGAATTGAATCTTAAATAATTCTCATCACTTTTGTATCCAATTCTAGCTAGCTGGAATATCCTAGCTAGCGAATAGAGTACTCATAATGGAGTATAATTTACTTGTGTTCGAGTTTAGTTGTAACAAGCCTGGAACTATACATTTAGGGTTTTTAGATATATTTGACCGAGAATATTTTATCCAAATAGGAAGATGTAATGATGCGGTCGGCTACCTAGCCCGTCGACCCGACCCATCACAAAATTTCCTCATTTTTCCAATATAGGTTCATCACAGGCAACCCAAAAATTCATAAATATTTTGATGCTAGGTGGGTATTAGGAAATTTCATATATACCATACGAAATTCACTCGTCTCTCCGATGTGAAAATGTAGGCTGTTAGAGAGAATCACCTCCTCCATCCGACGTCGCCAACCTTGACGAAGAAGCTCATATGCCAAAATACTTGACGAGAAGCTAGCGTTAGAATTTCTAACGACCATTTGATTCTAACATTTGGATCATCCAATAACTATAATATGATACGACCTCAAATTAATTATGAGAAGTTAAAATGCAGTATAATTATGTGCAGTTGGACATATTATATATTTTGAAGATCTGCATTTGTATTTGTTTATATTTGAAGAAGCTTAATCACCTAAAACATAATAAAACAATCTTGGGTTCTTTAATTAGCTCCTTGTTTACTTCTAATCGAAAATGCTGATTCACAACACCCTAGAATTGAAGCGTGGAAAGGGATTTAATATGGATTAGGCTCCAATTATTATTAGGTTGATCACGGGCCATCCAAAGACAAATCCTGACCATTAATTTTTTCAAATTGGAAACTAGCTAGCTAGGTTTATCCTGATACTACCATTTTCTTGGGTAGTTTTGTCTTACTTTCTGTTATGCTATGTTCTACAGCTTGATCATACTTGGAATGTAACCATAATTTATACTATTTTATAGAGGAAAAAAAAAAAGAAAGGGAATTGGTTAAAACTTGAAGAACAATAATTTAAAAGTTTCAAGGCTATATGGTTAAAATTTTGGCAATCTCCATTGAGAAATAGAGAGAGAGTTTACATGGTTGGAAGGGATTTAATTCCACATACAGACATACATACATACATACATGAACTGGCCTATTTCCCAGTCAAAGCATAGAAAATCAACACTAACTTACAAAGTAACATAAGTGGAATCACCCCCACTCCATTAGCCTTGTTATGAACATGACCAAGAATTCAGAAATCCTAAAGTGCAGTTCTTTCATTCTCTCTTTCTTTGTTTCCTTCACAAATCGTCTGCTTCTAGATAATCTTTAGTAAGTAGTCTTGAATGGCTTGTAGACCTGAAGATCAATCACAACTCCAGCGAAAGATCCGGCGGCAGCGCATATCGAAATAATGAGGCAAGCTACACTTAGTATTTGTAGGGAAATCCATCTTGTGCTCCATTTTGGTATCTTCTTTTGCACTATGTACATTTCAACCGGGAAATAAACGGTTAGAGGCCAAAATCCTAATGCCCCGAGGATCCCAACAACGTCGTTGAAGAACGGCATGAGCAGCGAAATGACGGTGGTTAAGACCACGAAAAGCGATCTCCAAACTAACCGGAAAAGGTTGAGCTTGTAGGGCTTGTATCCTCCAGGAAGTGGTATATCTATATCACTGTTGATGAATTCGCTCTCGGGAAAGATTCTTGCTGCGTTTTTCTCAACAAAGGCAAATAAGGGCTGGCAGTAAACTTGGTAGGCACCAACAAGGTGAATGACAATGGCAGCATTGGCGATGTCAAGTAGCCAGAAAGGGTTGTAGAAGCCGAAGCCGGTGAGGAGGTTTCCGGGCGCCAAGTCTCCAAATGCAGCGTAGCCGAAGCAGCCGCAAAACATGTAGAAAATGGTTGTGACTGCAACACTAATTAGAGTTGCCCTCTTCATTGTCTTGTGTTCTGCTGGTGGAGATTTGATAGTGTCCTGTTACATATTCGTACCATCACAAGTTTAGACTAAAAACATTTCACCAATAAGGCAGTGTTTGGATTGGAGAAAATGGTTAACTGAAAAGATACACTTAACTATTCTAAAGTCAAAAGCAAAAAAGTACCTGAATCTCAATAAGGATGAGGGAGTAAGAATAAGCAAAAGCAATGGCCCCAAGTGCTTGGAAACTCCTCCATATTTTTTGGGTTTGTGTCACTGTTCCAATGCTTATTCCAGTAAGACTTCCCCTGACCTTCTTATTTTCTGGAAAAATAAAAAAAAGTTAAAGAACTCCATTAGTCTAAGAAATCTTAATCAAGTATTCACACTAGATCTTTATAATCTCAATTCTTAACTATATACTGGGATTATTTACTTTGATAGGTTGGCAAAGTTGCACATTTCATTTATGTTTGTTGTACCAAGTGAGACCTTATAGAAAGGTGAAAAAATGTTACCTGCAACTTTAGCAATTCCAAGGCCAAGACCAATTGTGGAGTAAGTGAAGGACATAACAGCAGCCACCATTGAGAGCCATGAAATCTGATCAAAGTCTGGAATTTGAGAAAATAATATTTGTGTAACTCCAAAAATAATCATATAGGGTGTGTTTGAAACTCTGCAGGGATCCTGTCTGTGAGACTCATGGAAGCAATCTGCTCTTTTGATTGCCCTGTAAAAACACACACAAACAAGAAAAAATTACACATTAATTCACAGTTAGGCCAAAATATTTTCCCAAATAAAGTAAGAGCCGTGTTTGGTAATCCAAAAGGAAGAAGGGAATTTTGGCACTTACACCATACTAATAGATGCTGCAATGGTGTACCCAATTGCCACTCCAAAAAGATTGAAGTACTGAATGAATCCACAAATTTTGACTTTGAACCCACCTGACAAAATCCAAAAAGAAAACTTTGAAATCAGTAATCACCTTTTTGAAACCAACCCACCTCATTTTTTTCCATAAAGTTTGAATTTGAGGAATTACGTACCAAGATTGGCTTGGACAGCCTCCATGTAAGTGTAGTTTCTCTTTCCGGTGACAGGGTCGCCGGAGCGATAACAGGCGGCAAGAAGACAGGAGGTGTAATACGTGACGAAAGAGAACAAGAAGAGGACGGTGGGACCGGCAATCCATCCCAGTTGGGCAGTAGCCCAAGCCAGGGACAAAACTCCGGAACCAATCACAGCTGTTATAATATGTGCACTCGCTGTCCAAACAGTTCCTGTGTGACCAAAATCAACCCCACAAAACAAAAAAACATTTAGCAAGAACACATATTCCAAATTACTATAGAATGTTGTCACACACACCTGGAGAGAGAAAAAAAAAAAAAAGCTCATTTTGAATTATGGGCAATGAGAATAATTACCGGTACGTTTGAGACGACCATCGTCGTCGAAGCACTTGGAGCCGCCGGGGACGGTGGAGAGCTCAAAGGACTGCTGTTTCCCGATACCATTTTCGGCCATCTTATGTGATTTCCAAAAAAAATGAACAATATCAGTGAAGAATTAAATTAGCAGAGTACGTAGTGTGTCTTGGGAGAAGAAGAAATATAAGTGCAGAGGCAGGCAGACTACACAAGTAGAGAATTAATGACAAAGTCTCTGGGTTTTTGACTCTTTTTTTCCAAGTGACAGAGGAAAACACACTCTTCCCAAAGAGCTGCACAAACCCAAATGGATTGAAGATTGGGGGGTAGTTTTATCTCTGAGGAGGAGGAGTGAGAAGAGTGGAGGGATGGAATTGGAAGGAGCTATGGAGGGGGTATATATAAAGTGAGGAGTGAAGGGAGAAAAAGGAACAGAGAGAGAGCGAGAGAGAGAGAGGGAGGCCACGTGCACAAAAAGACCATTGTTTGACGCGGTTTGTCAACGACCGACCTTTTTTTATGTATTTTTTTGTTGCTCACTTCTTATTTGGGGTCACGCACTTATCATCGATGGAAAATTCAAGCCACTTACCACTTAAACCAATCCGTCGATCTTAATTTTTAATGTGCGAGTTTTTTTTTTCTTTTTTTCTCTCTCAATCTTGCCTTTGAAATCCCTACTGATCTTCTCAATTCATGCCCTTAAAGAATTTCAGCAGCAATTTTCCGTCCAAATTCAAATTCGAGTGGGATAATAAGCCAGCAAAGTTCGTCTTATCAAATTTTAATACATCTGCATTTTTATATATAGTTTGTAATCAAATTTTTAATACAACTAAAACAATTTCTTACGTATTTGTGTACGGTTATGAATTCGAATTTTCTATGCCACATAATAATATTTCATCCTCTGTACAGATAAGTTTTAAGAAAGACGCGTATTACAATTTAACTAAAAATTTAAAGAGTAAAATTTTGGAGTTATATTTTAAAGGATTGATATGACTTCTTAATAAGATGAAATAGAAAATAAAACATTTGGGACTGAATATCTGAACTCTGTGATTACTCCTACCTTCCCTACTTAGATTCCACCCATAGTCCTCTTGTATATTGGCTCTTTACCCTTTATGCCTCCCTTGCTGACCATTTTCACGCATCACTAATTTTATAAATATACTAATGACTTCAAATTAATTAAATCTTTCCACACGCCCTGATAAAAGGGAACTGAGAAAATCTCTCTCTCTCTCTACTCTCTCTCTCTCTCTCTCTCTCTCTACTCTCTCTCTTCCACGCACCCAAAGTTCGAAACAACTAGAACAAAACACGAAGATGCACACAGACGCTCACTTTTCACCTTCCACCTTTGAGTTACTTTTTATGATCAAAAGAGAGATTTGTAGGTTCTAAATGGTTGTTTAGCAAAGAGACCGAAACAAGTCTGTAAAACAAAGGACAAACAAATCTGTAAGTTGGCAAAGCATGCAGAATTAAAGATTCTTTTTTAGTATTAAAAATAAAAATTAAAAAAATTAGAAGGATAGATCCGTGAAAGACCCTTTATAATTGTTTCTCTGGATGGTTGGTTTGGAAGATAGCATACGACAGAACACAACTTTGAGTGTGACATATATATCATATATACATATCTTACAATCAGATTAGGAATTCGATATTGTGCGAGATTTTCTGTCTCATTTGATGTCTCATCTCGTGTTTCATGACTTTTAAAAACTAAATATCTTAAAATTTAGAATTTTAAATTTTATCATCATTTTCAAACGATTAAGATGAGATTTAAAAAAAATAAGTCAGAAAGTGGAACATCAAATGAGACAGAAAATTCAGACTCACGTAGAATATATATATATATATATATATATAATTTCTTGATCATTTCATATACAATATTGATACCTACCAAAAATATAGGAATCTATATGTATGAATGTTCAAGTAAAACTCTATAATTGGTTGTTTCTAGCTAACTTATATACTAAATTGTTCTACAATGTACGTAGCCGGTCTAGTTTTCAATCTTACGACTAATAGTTTGAAAATTTGATGCTAGATGACGTAAAATAATTTTAAATAAATCCTTGTGCATAGTACGTACGTACGTACGAACGAAGATAATGGTTAATCGCTAAAAGGAAATTATATATAGATGTATAATAATAAGGAGGGTAAATAAGAGATTTCATACCTTCATTTTGCTTCAAATCTTTCTCAGAAGTCACTCCACAAGATAGAGAAATTAATTTTTGTTTGCTTATAAATGATGAGAGGTCAATAGCAGCTTATATAGTAGTAGAGAAGGCAATTAGAATAATAGTTTTTAAGATATAATAAGTCACTTTAAAGGAGAACCTTTCAATTACTTGAAAAATTCTCCTCCATCCTTATTGAGATGGAGGAATAGGGTTCCATTGATAGTAATCATTCATATATATCACTATATATCAGTATATATATATATATATATATATATATAGTTAGATTATATATTAGAAAATATCCATGGTCAAACATTTTCAATGGGTGGTGATGTTTTAGAATACTCCCAAATTGAACACTTTCTTTCATGATGATTACAAGCATAAATCATCTTTAATTGCCATTCATAGATGGAAAAAATTAAGCATCATATTCCTTCTAATTAAATCACATCCTCCCTTTAATTAGTTCCCCCCCAAAGTCTGAGGAAAGCAATTGGTTCATTCATTGTATAAAACACTAATTAATTAAGCCACCATCTTACTCCAATAAATATTGATACTGATCATTTAAAGTATATAACTGAAGACCAGTGAAACTTATATAGGAAATTTGTGCATCTATATATATATATATGTACTTATTCATTTGCACACTAGCTAGCTATATATAGCTAGTGTTATTTTTCCTTAATGTATGTATATGTTTGTTTCTTGTATACCTCCTTTCTCCTTTGTGCTTGCGCTCCGCCATTCCACACGTTGCATAGCAAAGGCGTTGTGGGAACGACGACGTACACGTATAAAATTTACCGTATAGCTAGCGATCGATGAAACAAGACGTCGGTTCAAGTCTCAACAAAAATGAATGTCATGCGGACCAAATGAGTCTTTCTTTCTTTCTTTCTTGATCAAATTATTATAGTTGTATCTAAATATTATTTGCCCAAGTCTACAACATATATATATATATATATATATCTATATCTAAAATCCGGCAGACACTTGCTAGGTTAAGTTATAGAGCAGGCTAACTAATAATTTTTCAAGTGCAACAAATTATATTTGTACAAACAAGAGCAATAATCAGATTACAAAATTACTTAATTAAGAGCAGTGCTACATATATATTCACTGCACACAAACACACACACGAAAAAATAGCACCCATCAATATTGACTTGTATCTTTACGCAAAAGTACTAATTAACGCAGGAAGAATTTTGGAGATTTCAAGTATAGTAGATCTTATTAATTTGATATTCTAAAGCATAATTGCTCTACTTTACCCCTGGTTTAAATATATATAGAGGAGGTGTTCGACTGCGAATCTTTTCTATTTTGCAAATCTATGAACTATTTGTACCATGAAATTTACAATCGTGAACCATAAAATTAATAAAGTGTGAACCATGAATATGTGACTTATGAAAATTATAACCATAAACCATGAAATTTATAACTGTAAATTATGAAATGTCAACTAAAAAATCATAACATTTGTGAACCACAAAATTTCGTGCTTCACAATGATCCACAAATTATTTACTATTCGCAGCCGAACAGTTACATTTTTTTTTTGCCCCAAATGGGTATGGAAAGGGATCAAAGCTGAGACCTTACCACTGAGCCACCCCTTGATTTCCGCCAAACAGTTACATATATATATATATATATATATATATATGTGTCAATAACGTATTGCAATTACCTAATAATTAAGAAGTAATAAGTAATTACCTTATCACAAAGTTATAAATTAGGAGGAATATATAATACATATTCCAATAATCTTGTCATTACGATAGATTTCTCAATTGCCGGTGAAGAAAATTATCAAAATTTTGGTGATCCAATCATGTTACCAATATTCAAACTAGATTACAAATGAATCAAGCTGCAGTTCATTATCTCTCTAATTGTCACATTGCTGACTACTTCTTAATATTTTCTTCCTCCAGTATAATTAATTACTTCATTTAATATTAAAATTTTACAATATAGGTCGATATATACGGGAGACTTTTACCGTCCTTGTTGTCTTATTTGACTCGAATCTAAATTAATTAGCATTCAATGTAATGATCGAAATCAGATAGTTAAAATAAATAAATAAATATATATATAAACTAAAAGTAAAAATATTAGGAAATTAAACCAAATTATTACTCCTATTAATTAACTTTATTAAGTGCAGGAACAATCTTGTTGTCCATACAGGTGGCTAAACTAGCAACACCCGTCGGCCATTTTCTTACTTTTTCTTTTTCTTTTTATAATGGTTTTATATATTTTTTAAAAAATTTGAGAACAATTAATCCTTTTGTCTGGTAACACTTTATACCAAAATTCGTGTTCTTGATATTAAAAATGCGCCCTTTTGAAGCTGGTCCAAAAAGTTGTAAATGGGACAAAAGTCGATCGATCGTAGTTTCTGATGTAACGTTAATTGTTCCAAAAAGATTATTTTTACAACGTTGATTAATTAATACTATTGGAATTAGGATTCGCATAAATAATTAATACCCATTACATGCATGTTCGTTTTTTCTTACTTTGACTACCACTTTTTGATCTTTGACTACCTTTGAAGATTCTTGATGAAAAGGTTCTGAGTTTTCTTTTTTCTCTTTTTATTGCCAATTAAAAGTTGGTGACAGTAAGGTGTGGAATAATTAAGTCGATATATAGTATGATACTGATGGGTCCAAGCCCAACATCCTAAGCTCAATCTCGGCCCATAGGAGAGGGCCCAAGAGTGGCTCGTCGTCAGCCCAACTTTGGTCACGAGACACTCGGGGCGGTCAGATGCCTAGCCCAACGGGCGGCCTTCTGGCCGCACTCGACACCCCAACAAGCTGTCTCAAGAAGCATACCTCGCGGGTGATATCAGCCCGCCCTGTAGCACACTCTGGGCGATCACATAGCACGCCCCTTACTACTCCGCCTTTCCTACTACAAGGGCGGCCATCCAGCACTTGACTCTTCCTGATCTAAGCGCATGTCAAATCTCTCCAGATGGAAACCAGAGGA
>JAOWAN010000043.1:6702645-6715315 GCA_028566635.1 Lobelia cardinalis
TTTAATTTTGGTTCCTAATTTTATTCCCCCCCCCCCCCCCCAAATTGGACATGTGACAAGCACATGATATTTAACAGTCAAAATTAACGGTTGACTAACGAAGAGGATCAAAATCGGCCATTTTTTTCAAACTTGGACAAAAATTAACCAAGTCCAAAGTGGAGTAGCTATTTGTAAAAATCGCAAAATTTGAGGGACAATTTATGAAGTTATCCCATAAGAAAATAATGTAAACCGATAACCATCAGTTCATAATCACTCTGCTTAGTGACAAGTCAATCCCAACTACTTTTCCTCGGTACATTTTCACAATGCCACCAGTACACTTTTCATTATGTCAATTGTATCCCACCAGAATAAGGAGTGCCGATTCTTGCCACTAAACAGAACAATCCCATAATTGTAAATAGCCATCAATGATAAAGCTTTCTCCTAGTTCCTAACAAATCCATAATCTGTACATAGCTGACAGCTACATTTCTAGCATCCTATTTCAGAGACCTTTCCTCACTCTGATGTTAACCAACCATGAAAAGATGCAATAATTTCACAAGAACAACGGGTGCCTCCACTGACATAATGTTTCTTCGACTGAGGTGTGCAGCTTTAAATCAGCGGAGACCACCGATGGTTGTCTCGACCCCATATGCATATTTGCCTTGATGCCATAATTGCTCCGTGAGATTACTTGTAAATCCAAAAGATGCAAGGCAAACAAGACAATCATAACCTATCTGCACCAGTTGTGTTTTTTCCTTCTTCCAATGCAGAAAGTTATCTTACTCAACCAAGCGAAACGAGCAATTGACAGCACATCATTGATCAATCGAAGCCTGATCTACTCCCTGGTACTGGCCTCAACATTGGATGAGTGACGGCTGATGAGGAGGAAGGGTTTATAGCTGTCAGAGGCAACCTTGGTCCAAGCCCATGTCCGTACATAGATTGCTGCTGTGACATGTGGGGATGGATAGGTTGGTTATTAGGGTACCCAGAAATAAAAGGTTGTGAATGCGAGCCAGAAACCTGCTGTTGCCTGCTGCTTCCAGGATTATTGTTACCAGAAACAATTGCAGAGCCAACACCTGGTAAGCCAGTAGGTCTACCAACTCCAGCAGCTCCAAACTGGGATGACATCATAAGGGCCCGTTCAGCTGCAATCCTCTGCCTCGCCCGTTCCACTTGCTCGCATTCCTTCATTAACAAGGTCTCCACTTCGGCAAACTGCTTTAGCTTCAGCTCCAACCTCTTTAACTGTGTGGAACAAAGAGTTCAACAAAATGTTAAAAAGAGTAGCAGGAGTTGATCAGTAAATATTCTCTTCATGCAGAAGCTCTAAGACCCCACCCCCCAAAAAAAAAGGAAAAAAGAAGGAAACATTACTCCTTCCATCCCTAATTGTTGCATCCCTTTTTGCTAAATGAACATGAAGAAAAAGGGAGTGAGAACTAAGGAACGAAAAAAAGGAAAAACTTTAGAACATAATCAGTCATGCGAACAATTCTTTTTTTAAAAAGTCAAAAGTTATTAGCACGCATGCAAGTTTACTTTTTGATTAAGAATTACAGAAAACATTTACTTGTCGCATCCAACTTGTAGATATTTGTACGATGACTAAAGTCAGAATGTTGCAGCCACTGCAACCTTAAAGAAACTCTGTAAGGAGGTAAGGAATGAAAGCGGATCATATCAGCAACCAGTCCTTGCTTCCTCTCAAATCCAAAGCAAGACTCTCTTTCTAAGAACAGAGATTGAAGGAGACATGGAAAAGCACTCTCTCTCTCAGGGTATTTGAGCACACCCCAAGGGGAGGTAGGAATATTTGAGTGGAAATGCATGGAGCATAACAAAAGCCCAAAAGCTTCTAGGATAAGGATGAAGACATCTTACTAATATAGGATCTCCTAAACATCACCCCAAAAACGAGAACCCGCACTAGGTGCAGGTGTGCATTGAGTATTTCTGGGAAGCAATCCATACTGTTTCCAAACAATTGGTACTTTAAGGGCTGCATATCTTAGTCACCAACACTGTTGGAAGCATCACACGATTATCAGTCTTAAGTCCGACACATATCAAAACACAAGTGAAATGTCAAAATATATTTACTGATCTTTAGTTTACTTTATCTGAAGTCCTCTATGATGGCAACATCAGCATATTCCAAGGGATCATAACAAAATGCCATAAAGTTCTTACGTCAAGGATGCGGTCATGTGATTAGTGGAATTATTTCGATACCATCCATTACATGGATAAGATATCCTAAACACCTCTCCGGTCATGAGTACCTCACCCACTACATATCTAGAGCAGATGTACATTATGTAACTCTGGAACTGTTGATACTTTCAGAGCTGCATATCTTAGGCACCAATAAAATCTGGAAGCATCGTGCCGATATCAGTCTTCACTCTTAAGTCAGACACAAACCAACAACACTAGTGAAATATCAAAATATATTTACTTATTTTTATGCTATTCATCTCAAGTACTCTATGATGGAGACGGTAGCATATTCCGAGTGATCAAAATGTCATTTTATACTAGAAAAGCATGGCCAAAGGCTTAATATTCATGGTTCTTTTTCTTTTCGTTTTTTAATGACGCGGGGGGGGGGGGATCGGGTCTAGAGCATAAAGGCAAAAAGCTCAGATTACCCTAACTTTCCCCACCGCTGCAATTCGAGATGTGAACTTGAAGGGAAAGAAAATACATTTAAACTGCTGTATTTCCCAATAACTGGAAGAGCTTGTAGCTTTTCTGCCTACATTAAACTGCTTTCAGATACCATGTGGGCAGCAAAAAGACAGGTTGGATGCATATCCAGAAACTCAGGGAATGCACAAATGACTGACTATACATATTCCACATGATCCATGGGCATGAACTTTTAGATCTCCCGCCCCCCCAATTCTTGAAACATATGGTCATGTGAGATAAGAAGTTTAGTGCATTCCAAGGTAAGCATGTACAAATGGAGTAGGTTGCACAAGTTTGCATACTTCTGGAAGTGAACACTCACTTTGGGCAGACCTACAACATGGGGAGAGGATGGCCATCTTTTGGAGAAGTGAGTGGTAACACTAACACTGGCCTCCAAGTTTTGAATTGCATACATTTTTCAAAAAAAAAAAAAAACTACCAAATTAAGCAACATCAATACCTGATGATTTACAATATTAGCAGATAGTCTTTGAATTTCACGTTCTTCGTGATCTGCAAACAGCTTTGCCTTCATTGCAGCAGCAGAAAGACCAGCTCTTGCTGCATTTTGCACCTTTTCGGAAGATAAGGGAGCAACATCTGCACCACTTTGACTCTGTGGACCTTGAGATCCCAATTCTTCTGGAAATTGTAATGTAATTAAAAGGAGAAAAAACATAAAATTGGCAAACAGCCACAATAATGAAAACCAACCTTTTTGCTTAATTGAGTTTGTGGCGTCTGATTTAGGAACCCCTTCTTTAGCGTTCCTACTTTCTGAATTCATCCTTCAAAAACAAAAAATCTTACAAGTTAAACAAAATTTTCTGTAATAACAACATATATTTTGAATATTCAATAATAATAAGAATGCTCATTCTGTGCCAGGGGGGGGGGTTGCGGCATTATCGGCAGGCAAGCGGGAAAAATTGAAGGACAATTATATAATCTTCGACCAAATTCCACTCTGCAGCACTAAAGTTTGCACTAAATTTCACATACAAACCCAGTCTGAATTCTTTCGCTTGCACTTCATTGTTAATTTGACTTTTAGAAAACAGAAAGGACAATTCAATAGGGCAAAGATAAGGAGTCGATTATGTGCACATGATTCGCTGGAAATATACAACATCCAGTCAAGAATAAAATGCTACCGGATCCCAACAGTCCCTTAACACACAAAATTAACTATCTGAGCAGCTTAAATCAAAATCCATTAATTATTCCTAAATTTACAAGCAGATATTGGTGAAAGTGTCTCCCCACAGTAAATGCACATATTTAGCGCGTAATATATATGGCATTGCTTTCCATATTTGAAATAATATATATTATCTCAGTGGATCACTATAGAGCTTTCTCATGGAAATATGATCTAATATAAAGAACATGGTGTTAAGAGCATGAACTAACGTAACATTATGATTTAGGTTTGGAGGAGTTCAAACTTCAAACTATTTGGTAGCCTGATTTAATAATATAACCTCCTATCTTAATTCATCACCCTAAACCACCATGATTTAGTTTACCATACATGCTTTTTTGTTAAAAGCCTTCTTCTATAAGTCATGTAATTGAAATGTGAACATTTAAGTCTTTTGGTCTGAGGCCCGTTAAAATCAAAGTCGAAATCTAAGATTCCAAGTTCCAATTGATATGCTTCTTACTTAGTAGTGTGCATGATTCTGCCCAAAACTTCAGGGTACAAATAGTAATATTTGGGTTGCAAATTTGGCAAATCAACACACAACTATTAGTTCAAAATCAACCTAATTTGTACTGGAAACAATTTAAATGAAGCTGCAGATCCTTCTAAGTTGTATGCATGAGTCCCGAGGGATCAGATTACTTGAGAACATAAAGCAGATGGATATGAATCGAAGACCAAAGCAAGGAAAAGATACCTATTAACAGAATCAGGTCCATTATTCTGCCCGGTGTTCCCTAAATCAGCTACGTGATCATCCAAAGACAATGCTGCCAAGGATGCATGGGCACAGGCTGCAGCAACTCTGGGACCCACAGCAGACGCAAGAAATGCAACCTAAAAATCCCAAGAGCAAACTGTGAGTGGAGGAAAATGAGTCAAAATTCCACCTTAGAGGTCATATTAAACTTAAAATTAGGACAAAGAGAGCCAGTAGATGACTTCATTTTGAGCTGCACAAATATCAAATCTCGTGGTAGGGAAAGCCCATGCAGGAAGACAACTAGATAGTCCTAGCAATATTTATGACAAATGCAGTAACTAATGAATACACAGAAAAGAGATTATGCATCTACAAGTTCTCCTATTAAGAGCCAATATGTGCAATAGTCACTACTTCCAACTTTTTCTAAGGAAAAAGGGGACCGCCACAACTTATAATAGGGAATCCAACTCCTACAGTTAGGAGAGAAACGACCATCTTCTTCAGCAGCAAACTTGATAGACAAGTAATAAAGCGTATTAACGGTAAGACAAAATATTACAGAGCAATGTGGTGGCAACCTGAATAGCTATTTAGAGCAGCAGGATTCTTCTATGAGGTTATGACCACAAGTCTATGAATTCCCTACATTATAGGGTGGTTATATATAAGTGAAAACCACTAATCATTTAGAATTATATTGCTTCAAAATTTAACAGACTCTATAGTCTATATAATGAAGATAGTGACACATTTCACTTGTAATTCAACATTATATGAAATTGTATAATAAGTGGCCATTGAACTCTGGCTACAGCATCTTATGAAGAAGAATTTCATACATAGCTGGTGGAGATTGCCGAAGGTAACATGCCATAGAACTGAGGAAGGCAACTTTAGTTTCTTTCTGTTGAGTAGTACAAGGTAATCTGAAAGTCGGATTGAGGGGCAACTTTGGAGTGTATAATCTTATTTGACCACATGGCACCTACATTTTTCTGTAATATCTGTTTTCAAATAATATAACCTTCCATTAACTGAAAGACAACAAACCCAATTTTCAAAATTACGCGAGTAGCTGAATGGAAGGGGGAGGGATGGAGAAGGAAGAAAGTTCAACTAGATCACGACAAAGATCAGCATGAAACTTCCAGCAATTAATAGTCAAAAATATGAGATATCACTGAAGGGTTGATCATAACCACAATGTAGGGCTTTAAATTGATCCTGAACAATAAAAAACACCGAGATATAGAAGACGCAACCTAAATATCAGTCTCGCCTTGTCAAGAGAATTACAGCCTTTTTTGTTAAGGGTGATGAAACTAGGGGGAGACTAAATTACCAACATTTTATGAACTGGTACGCTTGCAGCTTTAATAAGCATATTATGTGACTAAAGCTCTATCTAGTTCCAGGAGATTACTTCTGAAAATGATACAAACAAAAAACTTTTGAAAGTGATCACTGCTCTATTCCAGTAGTTAAGCTAAAAGCTGAAAAGATTATCAGCATGATTTTTACCATGTTTGTTTGACTCGATGCAAATGCTTAGAAAAGAAATGGACAAACAAAAACAAAGAGGCATAAATTCATTGACAAATGACAAAATTGTCATTCCACTGGATCAAACATATTCTTTCAAACTAATGCAAGAGTACACTACTATATAGTATTATGTAACTGACTCCATGCACAGATAGTGAATCATGATAGATCAAGTTAATTAAGTGGTCAAAGCAATGACAATGTCTGGTTGATTGATTGATTGATTGAAATACCAAAGGAGAAGAAACTCTTTTAAGCCATATCATAGAGATGGCACCCACCATAACCATGTTTAGTTCCTTCCCCTACACTGGACTAAAATCCGCCCTCTCTGACAGTTGGAAGAACTGTCTCCCAGTCCAACCAAAGGCCTTCGGCGAGATTATCCAACAAAATAGTGACATTCACAAATGTTAGTCTAGATGGAGGAAAGATCGAGAAGTTAGATGATAAAACCATTGAAGATCCATGACCAAAACTTCAGCATTTCTAAAAAGAGCATAATCAAAATTACCTAATATTAACTTTATAATGGAAATTAACTAATACCCCCTCCATCTCATTTATATTGGCCAACTTTCTATTTTTGTCTGTCTCAAAGATTTTGGCCACTTCAATTTTCAATAGACATTTATTGCTTGCTTTCTCATTATACCCCTAACTATACAATCTATTTACAAAGTAAATAAATTGCAATTAAGTTAATCATTAATAAGGGTAAAAGTGGAAAAGAGAAAAATAGTAAACGCATTAAGTACTAAGCCTTAATCCATGAGCTTTTGTCCCTTGGCCAATATAATTGAGACGGAGGGAGTATTAACTATCTTTCATCCTTCTCTATAATGGATTAAAATCCACCCTGTCTGACATTTAGAAGATCTGTCTCACAGGAAGACTGAGATAGAAGGAAAAGATGGTGATTAAAGCAATACAGAGAGAGATGTAATCTCTTCATTTGTATTTAATAAAAGATCAAATTTTGCCCGTAATCTGCAGTCCAATGAAATGTGTTGTTAGTCTTGGGGTCTCCATACTTATTATCCAAATATTATGGGGCTTTCTGTTTGGGCAAACCTCAGGGGGCGCTTAATTAACCCAGATATTTTTTGAAATATCAAGCACTTGCGAGATGTAACAGATCAGTGAATCTGTTTGAGACAATGTTGTAGAGAGGCATACCTGAGTCTAGTACTTCTGTTAACTCTACTGAAGACTTGAAAGGGGGATTTTCGGGGTGAAACAAATTCATTTCTGTTAAAAGCCCAATGAGAATATGGCGATTTGCATCAGAAAATCAAAGGTGGAATATCAAATGTGCTCTGCTCAAGTCATGACTGTAGAAATTGAGATTATTAGCAAGATAATGCTTTATTATACAGTTAGTATGTCCTTTCCTCAAACTTCACCATTTATTGTCACTAGACAGCTGATGGTTAAAATTTCCATAATTTACCTAATGCGTGTTTGTCTTCTCTTCCTCAGGTTTTCACTAGGTGTTATACCAAGTTGAATCTATGGTGATAGAGTGGTTGTGTCATTTAGTTTTCCCCTTTCTTTGAGGTTGCCAAATCAGATTTTTTTAACAGCAACCTAGACTTCATTGGTAATTTATATTTAGAAAGTACTGCAAATAAATAAATTTTCCAAAGAAGAGAAACTGACTAAAATCAATAAGCATCTTCAACTATATACGTGGAATCTTTCAACTCAAAATGGAATGATTCTAGAAGAGAGAAATATGCTTTGAAGTTTGAACAAGAACAGAAAATTTGAAGAATGAAGATCAATTGAGAAAAGAGGGTGTGTGTGTGTGTGTGTGTGTGAGAGAGAGAGAGAGAGAGAGAGAGAGAGAGAGAGAGAGAGAGAGAGAGAGAGAGAATCAGTTTATACACCCGTTCAGGCTTTATGAGAAGCAAGTGATTTTCGCTATTGATGCTAAAGTGCACGGGGAAGGCTTTGCTGTCAAAATAGATCAAGCCAATCTGACGCCATTCCTTAGGAAATGGCTTATCAAGATCATTCCAATAGTCATTCATGGGGGAAAAAGGGGCAATTTCCATTTACTCTGTTATTATTCTTTAGCAAACAATCAAAATGTGTTATGCAAAGCACTGTCAATCAAATCATTATATTCCCCCCTCCCCCCTGCCCCTAAACTTGTGGTCCACAATAACCATCTCAAATCAAGTAAAGTATCTTTGATAGAGGCACAAACAACAGGGATAACTAAGGAAGTAATATATTTTCAACATTTCGCTTAAATCTTAATTTGTGCACTTAGTGGACCTCTTGACATGGGAAATAGGGAAAATGATATTATCAAAAGGAAGTAGAGACTAGAGAGCAGATTTTAATATGACTTTTTTATATTGTGGATGGGGGTGGGCTGAACAAAAGTTAAACCGGCATTTCCCAAAAGATTATACTGCCTGCAAACCACGAAAATGATGCCGGAGCTTGAAGAGCCTGATATCACGCTAAAGTATCACCTGGGTATTGCAAATTTGAAACGTATATATGCTCAAAGCTGTATTTAATATTCCAGAAATTCTAACAAACAAAGTAGAGAAATATAAAGAGTAAGCACACAAAACTTGAATACCAGAGCAATCCTTTAGTCATCACATAGCGAACTCTTGAAGACTATAACTATGTTGGCAAACGAAAAATCAGGGAGTTTCATGCAACTAGGTTTACCTAGAGTCAAGAACTTTGTCAGATGAAATGTGATATCAGTGTTATAGTGTGCAAGACAGGGTATAATAAACTTCGTACGAATTTTGTTGGGCAGAATAATAACGAACCTGAGACATAACAGGATTTCCAGATTTTGCAAAAGGAAGTCGAGTTTCGGAATCATGAATATCAAGGCTGGATCCTGTATCAGTAAGAGACCACAAGAAATACGGAATGCTATGAAAAGAATCGTATGCCAAGAAAACAAAATAAATGTGCACAGTAACAGGAACATAAACAGATGCACCGAATTCAAAAGGAAAATTAAATGAGTTTAAAGTAACACCTGCCGAATCTGCATTTGGTTTGGATTGTGATCTTCCACTATGATCTCCATTTGATAGGTTTGATGAGATGGACAGAGATGGAAGTTCAAGATTTTCCAATGAAGCCTCATCTGCAGTAAGGCGGACAAAATGAACAATACACTGCGCTTTGGTCTTGGAACCTACATGCTCTGCAATTTGATTCCAGTTCTGATTGCAGATTTCAATGCCCTCCAGAAGCAAGAATGTTTCCTGATCTGTCCAATTGTCGCCATCCAGATCCCCATAAGCTTTCGTGGAATCGGACTTTATAAAATCAAGGCTTGAATGACCACTGACGAACCTCCCATCGTTGAAGCAATCCAAGCATAATAGTACATCAACCTGGTGAAGTAATTGTTGTCACCAAAAAGGTGGAACTATCTAAAAGTATGTAAATGCCTGAACAATGACAGATTTCCAAATCAGAAGAAAATGATTTTCAACCACCAAATATCAGTTGGCCTTGGTTGCATAGTGCTCTAAAGTCTAAACTGATTATGTGTTCGTATACATGTTTTAATAAAAGCAGTTTCCTGGGAAATGGTGACTTGTAACGAATAAGATGTCAATACCTGACGGTATATTGGTACTTACATATACAATTCCTCCGGTTAGAATTCATAGATGAATAGAGATGTCAGATGTAATTGCAATTTGCTGAAAGAGGTTGTGAGTCACCAAAGTTAAACTAGTAAGGACTAAGACAATGTGGTGATCTGTAGTTGGTAATGGTAGCTATGTTCGCTTGACTTTTCATTTTTGCCAAAGTATCAGTGTCCGATGAGACACGACACGACGTGACATGGGTGTGGCTGTGGGTGAGGGTGAGGGTGAGGGTGTAGGCGTTTAACACTACATTTAATGTAAAATTTACAACCGCGACCTTGTCAGATCATTGTAACTTAGTCCAGATAAGTTATTAAGTTCTAGCCTCCTCCAGAAAACTTGTTTCTTTCGGCCAACAATCAAGTTTCGCCTCCACAATACAGCCACTCCAATCTTGAAGTAAATAATTTCAGCAACTGTGATATTAATGCTTCAAATGCGTTATCATTGCACATAAGGTATCTGACTGTATTGTTTTGCAATTAAGACATATTGTAACTTTGTTCCAACTTCCATGTCGTCAACAACAGTCAACAAGGACATACAATTTATTCACTTTCACCAAATAAGCTACATTGTAAGACAAAACAATATCCATTTTACTCCAGATAGCAGGTAGCTGCAGTCATGGGATATATCAGAAAAGGGTATGTAATTGAAAAGCACCAGGGAGAATGGTGTAAAAACAACAAAAAGAATTATGACGGCATATAAACAAGAACAGACGAGTAGAAAATAGGATGCAATTCACCTCCTTCTGTGACTGATAGTAGACGGAAGCTACAGGCCGGGAACAATGATTGCAGTTACTATCGGTTAGTATGTCCCGAAGCCTGCTGTCCAGGTCGGAGTTCTCATGATCTTCAGAGACCAGACCTGGATAAATATCTGCTGCTTTGAGCATACATTTGGGCTTATCGAATTGGATCAAGCTATCAATAGATTTCAATGCAGTCGCTGGCACACAGAGTTCCCCTCTTACATCTTCACGCAAATATGAACAATCATTTCTTGTCTCGTGAATCACAGGAGCAGCACAGTAGTTAATGATTCCCCAGTTATCAAGAAACCGAACAATTCGATTCACATCTTCATTATCAACACCAACTACCAAACCACAGCAGTCAGAAGCCGACAGTCTCGTTGCCGGACTCTCCATATAATTTGCAACGATAGCATTACGACAATCCATATACTTCTCCGGTGTATGCTCACTCGACTTCCCTGAGAAAAAATGTGGCACGACCTGCCGCTCTATCCTATTTATCGAAAAGGGTGAAAACCAATCTGCTCCAATGAAAATCAAAAACAATATAGAAAAGTTACTCACAGGTTCCTACAAAAAAAGTCCAAATCCATTCTGTAAAATGAACAACAAATAAAAGGTAGAACAACAAAGAACAACATTACAAAGTACAAGTTTTGTTTTTGAAATGTGTACGGAAACAACGGACTAGGGAGTCTATATAAAACTACGGATGAAATCATAAGTTACTCCTATATATGAATATAAAATCAACGCACTACAATTTAGCAGCTAGACAGAAACAATGTGCTAATTTGAAGCACAGTTAGGGGAATGTACCTGAGTGCATTGGAACGACATGAATCCGATCAGGTTTAAACTGCTTGACAACACCATTGCCCTCCCTAATCAGAGGCGGCGTAATCACATAGGAAGCCGAAGCCCCGTCCCCCTCGACCCCACTCAAAACCGGACAATCAGCCGGCACAGCAGACAATGCCTGGAGCTGGCCGTACGATATATTCTCCAGCGAAGGAACGCCGCCGTTCTGCCTACTACTAGTACTAGCATTAGCATGACTTACAGTCTCCCCACTTTGACCAGCCCTTTCAATTGCCACAATTGAAAGCACGGACGAGTGGGGCCGATTCACTGTGTGCCTGACCACGGAAGGGAACGTGGAGACGCGGACGCCAGACGAAACGGAAATGACCTCGCTCTCCCCGGCCGGAGCAGCCGGATCGGAGGGATCTTCGTCGAGCTCGGTTTTGAGGTGGTGGTTATCGAGGTGGTCGAAGTCGTTGTTGTCGTCATCCAATTCGTCCTCAACGACGTCGTCTTCGTCGTGGAGGGCTTGTTTCCGTTTGTTGATTTGGGGCTCTCTCTTTCGCCTTTTCCATCTGCCCCTCGCCTCTGCAAATTGTCAAATTGGATGAGAGAAAAAGTACAAAATTTTGAAAATTCGTTACATTACGTGTATATAGATAGATAGATACAGATGTAGATACATAGAGAGGGATAGAGAGAGAGAGAAGGGGGTGGAAGTGTAGAGAGAGAAATAATTAAAGGGGGTGGGGAAATTACCTGAAGAGGAAGCTGGCATTGCTGGGGGAGAGTTGAAGAGAGAGATGGAGGAGAGGGGTGAAGAAGGGTTTACGGGGGAGAGAGATTGGTGGGCCCGCGTAAGGTGGGAGTCCGAGAGCGGACAAAGAGAAATAATGGGGATGGTGCGTGAGAGAGAGAGAGAGAGAGAGAGAGAGCTTCGTCTTGGCTTTTGCAAACTTTAACTGAAATGCTAATGCTACAAAACGATTTTCTCCGCCTGCAAGAAAATCATGATACCAAACGCGGCCTTAGAGAGGTTGAAGTGTGAACTTGGCTTTCCTTTTAATTAAACTAATTAATGCCCTCCTGTCCGTATTCGAGAGTTGTTAAGAAAAATTGAAGGAAAAAGATGAAAAAAAAAATTAAATAACAAAAAAAAAAATTTTATACACCAAAATAAAAAAAAACGAAAAAAAAGAAAAAAAAAACGGCCCGTCCCCTCACTTGAAATCTTTTTTTTTTTCCCTGAGACCCTTCCTGCCACCTTCTTTCTTCTTTTTTTTTTT
>JAOWAN010000043.1:6715415-6736382 GCA_028566635.1 Lobelia cardinalis
AACGGAAAAATGTAACGGAATGGTCTTTCAACAGAAAAATGAAAGTTCGATGATGATAAATAATAAAAAAATACTTCAGTAACTGAATGTAAAAAATGGATATAGTTGAGTGATTTTTCTTGCAGTTTACCCTAAATATTACAACTTCAATTTAATTTTAAATATCTATAATACTAACATATTGTGAAGAAAAAATATTAATATCAGAATTTTTAAAATGAAACATAACGAGTATTTGATAATATCACTGTCTAATTAATCTTTTCCATTTTAATCAAAGTCTATATGTCGGCAAAATCTGATGAGCGTCTAGGCGCTCGGTGTGTTAAGAGCGCCTAATGCACATAAATGCTATAAATTATGCACATAATGTGATATTAAATGTACATAATAATTATGAACATACTAATGGTATAACTTATGTGCATTTTATATTTATGTTATATGCATAATTTATAATCTTTATGTGGATTGGGCACTCCTAATACACCGAGTGCCTAGGCGCTCGGTATTGCTATATGTGTGCATTTAGGAACAATGCGTCTGACATGATTTACAAGTTGATGCTGGCGTGCTTAATAAATTACAGGGTCGTCCATATAATTGAAGAGGTTTTATGTAATTTTGAAAATTAGATTACTAATTTGTAGAAAATTAGTGTAAAATTTTGTTCGAAGGTACGACATGACACTTGAAAATTTTTTATTCTTACTTCTATATATTTTTTGAATATATATATAATGTATGTTCTTAATTAAATTTTTTAAAAATATATTTAGATTAGAAAGTAAATTGATTCAACATATGATTTCTACGCCCTCCGTTTCATTTTAATTGTCCATAATAGCAAAATATTATTAGCAAAAAATATCATTTAAGGATAATTAAAATAAAATAAAGGAAACATTAGAAAGTAAATTATCTTATTATTATGTTATAATGTTTTATTAAAATTATTGGTTAAATATAAATCACTAGTGGCTTACTATTTTAAATCAAATAAAGATTCATATTATTTGTCAAATAATGTATTTCATACTATAACTTAAAAAATATCCGTAGTCGAGGGTAGGAAATCATAAAAATTATTTATTTATAAAATAAATATAAAAAATAAAAAAGATGATCATAAAAGGGTTTTACAGGGGGTGTGTGTGAAAATGACAAAAGAAAAAGGGGGACAATCGTTAAAAAAAAAAAAAAAAGTGAAATTTAAGAAGGGGGACAGCTGCTAAAAATGAATAAATGCAATGATCCTTTCACGACAAACAGGAAAGGGGGCAGTTGTTAAAAATCGAGTCTGAGCGTCTGCATATTTCCCCTCGAGCCTATTGCTACAGTTAATGATGAGTAAATGATGAAAAAAGTTACTACTCCGTATTTATTACTACTAGATAAAAACCCGTGCTCCGCATGGGCAAATTTCTTAAATCGAAAATTTAATACATCAAAAGTGTTATTACTTGATCGATGTCAAAATCACATTGTTCTGAAATAAAAAAGTTAACAATTTTGACTTACTTTTGAATATAATTAAAATTATTGCAATTGAATTTTTTTTTATTTTGATTTCTTTTAGATCTCTGTGTGATTTACTTATAAATTTATTAATTTATTTTGTGATTAATCTAATATAACAATTTTTTAGCAATCTAATGACCTTCAGAAAAATGATAGCTTTTGCTCGGCTCCAAATGACCTAGCCCCACATTTTTCATAAATTCAAAAAACAAAGCGTATGAACACTTAAGCTTCAACTATTCGAAGATTTTCTGCAAAAAGAATTCGATGACCAATTAATTAGTCAAATACTGAAGTTCAGTACGTACCTTTAACTATCTGAATTTCGAAACTGAAATTCAAAACAGAAACAAAATATGTAGCTCTAAGAAGATTTGACGGCATCTCAGCATCGGTGACGAACGATTCGAACTCGGGGGGAGACGCGATCCAAACAGAGGAAGAAATTTCTCAAAATCTGCATTAAAAAAAGGATCAAGTTAAGCAAACAGAACTTTGATTGAATTAGGAAGACACTTAAAATGGTAAAGAGAAGGGGTGAAATGTGTGTGTGGAGTGTTTGGGGCATGAAGGGAGGGGGAGGGGAGGAGTTGGAAGATTTCCGACCAGTACGACTAAGATGAAGAAAAAACGAATATTGCTTAATTCTTTGAATGCCAAAGTTCATGTATCAGACTATTCAAATTTCAATAACTCTAGACTTTTGTTTGCAGTCTCCAGGCCCTCTACAATTAGAAAATGTTCTTAGTCTAGTATAATAAGAGGTGTATAAATTATGATATTAGTTTATATATATAGTGAAAGGTTTTAGATAATTAGTATAGATAATTAATACAATAAACTCTACATATTCATGCAGTATGTTATTAGTTTATATATATAGTGAAAGGTATTAAACAATTAATACTAAAAATTATACATATTTATCTTGTACTTAATTTAGAGATCATCTAGTACTTTAATCTAGTATTCTTTTCTAATTGCAAATATCAATAATTAAATGCTTCAATCATTCTCAAAATGTCAAGTATTCAAAATAGGATACATGGCATTCCTAAAACCCTTATCATCTATTTTAATTTACTATAGTATGGATTTAGGGAACGACTGTTTACAAATCATACAAGGGGTAATTTGCATTGCCACCCCCTATAGTTTGAACAATTTTTAATGTTTCTCACGTAGTTTGGTCATTATACGGCGCCTACCCTTCTATCTAAATTTATTATTCTTGTAAGGGAAACATAAACATTTTAAAATTTTGTTATCAAATATAAATTATTATTTTTATAATTTATATGATATTATTATTTAATTAAAGTAATTAATATTAGTAATAACAAATAAAGTAAATATCTACATAAAGCAAAAGTAAAGAAAATTAAATTATTGCAAATATTTTTTTTAAAAATATTAATAAATTAGATTCGTTAGTATAATTAGTAACATAAATATTATTATAGAGTTAAAAAAATAAAAAATATTTAAATTAAAATCCCAAATTAAAATAGAAAATGAGACCAAATTTTAAGAAATTAAAATTTAAATGTTATTGTGAACATTAAAAGCTACATAATTTGTACTATCCTTGTCCGAAAGTATCCATATACATAATATTTTATGTAAATAAAATTATGGACACATTAAAATTGAAGGTGGGTGCAAATGAAAATGTGAATAAAATATATTTATATTCTCTAATTAAAATGTGAAAGAGAAAAATTAAACAACCAAAATAAGACTATGAAACACTTATATTGAAACATAATTATTTCTTATTATATGAATAAATAATATATATTTTTTAAAAGAAACAAGGATTTATTTATTAAATAATTTTTTTTATGATACTCGTGTGATTTGTTTTTTTTTTTAAATCAGAAACTACAAAAAAAAAGTAAATCAAAATAAGAATGAAGAAGGAGGAGAGACATACACTTTTTATTTAATTTAAATCTATTTTTCTATAATATTTTAATATTTGATAAAAAGAAAAAAATTAAATTTGTGTCATTATTTATTAATAATTAATATTTTTATTAGTTTTTCCCTCTTTATAATTAATATTATGGTTTGAATTACTCTTTAAATTTATATTAATATTAAATATAATTATAACATTTTATATTAATTAATACATTTAACCATAATAATAGAAAAAAAATATAAAAATTAATGAAAAAGTTATATTTGATGAACTAAATTTTAAAATAACCATGGTACCCTTATAAGAATGATGAATTTAGTAGAGTGGGTAAATGTCGTATAATGGCCAAATTACGAGGGGTATTAGAAATTGGTCAAATCACAAGGGGTGACAGTGCAAATTACCCAAGCGTACAAGTGCTAAGTGTATTATAAGTCTTCGGAGGTGAAGCCCTTTTCAGTTTTTTTATTCTTCTGATTTTTAGTAGTTTCTTATCTACCCCCAACGTGACTTGAATTTGTAACCTCTCAGAAACAGGTGATGCATTTTAATTACCCCTAGACTGCACCTAGTTGTTGTTGTATTTTTTTTATTTTTTTTTTTCATGTTTTGTGCCGTAAATTTATGTATCACACTAAACAAAAATACCAACTTCGTCCCTAACATGTTGACTAATTGTATAAGTAGTCCATAATCTAATTTTTTTGTTGGTCAAATATATAAATTATAATAATTAATTTAGGGAACGACTATTTACAAAGTATACAAGTGCTAAGTATAGTACAAGTCCCCAGAGGTGAAGCCCTTTTCAGTTTTTTTTTTAAATTATTTTTTTCCTGTTTTGTGCCGTAAAGTTATGTATCCAACCACTTGACAAAAATACCAACTTCGTTCTTAACTTATTGACCAATTGTATAAGTTGTCCCTAATTTTTTTTTTTTTTTTTTTTTGTGATCAAATACATGAACGATCGAGTATAACCTAATTTGATCCCTAAATTCAAATTGAAAAAGTTGATCGGCATACGCAGCAAAATTTTTCCTACATTACACTTAGTTGGCACTGATGTGACTTAATATTTGAGCAAAAATAGTAAAATGACATTCTCATCCTTCATTATTTATAAAATAAATAATTAAATATTATATTTAAATTATAAATGATAAAGAAATTCTTTTTAAAAAACTTATTAAAAAATAAAAACTCAACAACCCCACCACCACCACAAGCATCACCGCCACCACCCTCTCCCACCACCACACGAGCATCACCGCCACCAGCGTCTCTCACCACCATCATAATTCACCTCCATGATAATTCAAATTTGACCAAGAACAACCCAAATCACTTGAAATTAAAATCGATTTTGACCGCCATCAACCTTGATAATGCTAAAGAACATCCAGAAATCATTTTTTCCAATAAAACTAATAAAAAAGTCGATGATCAATTTTGATAGTTCATATATTTGATCAATAAAAAAAATAGTTTAGAAACTACTTATATAATTGATTAATAGATTAGGGACAAAATTTATAGTTTTGTCTATACCCATCATACAATATATTGTATCAGGAGGGTATATCATTAGACAGAAGGGTGTGAAAACCTTCTGTCGATTATAATAAGCCTAAAATAATATATCTTATTAAATATTTACAAAACTATTAATATTTTTAATTAAAAATTTTTTTAACAAAATTTATTTTTATCGTAATATATTAAACTAATCACTTATTTACTAGGTGCTCCCTCGTTTTATTGTTCTGCCAGGGCACTAAAATAGACGAAAATTATACAGAGTGTTTAGGTACTTTGTGTTAGAAGTGTCATAATGTACATAATAATTATAAATTATGTATACATAATATTTATATATATTATTAAATTATATTATGTGTGTTATAATTATATTATGTACATATTTTATATCGTTTATGTTCAATAAGCCGCTATACTGGCTAGGCACTCCCGATTGCTAATTACTAATTAAGAAATCAGAAAGCTCGCTAGCTCTCTCTTCCCTTTCCATAATTTCTCAACACCTATGCAATCGCCGAAAACACTTTCAATTGTCATGAAGAGACAAGGATCACCGCCACCAGCACCACCACTGCCCTCCACTCCGGCAACCCCACAAACCTCCTTCCAATTAACCACCCTCAAATCCATATCCCACTCTTCCAAGAAAAAACCCAGAAGAACCCTCCTCCCCATTCTCAATTCCCCGCAATGGGTACCTCTCAATCTCCCCAAATCAGAGCTCTCTTTACCCCTCACTTTCCCCACTGGACAAACCTTCCGCTGGAAACAAACCGGCCCACTCCAGTACACCGGCGCCGTTGGGTCGCACTTACTCTCCCTCAAACACCTCGAAAACGGCGACGTTGCTTACTACCTACACCATACTTGTTCCGAAACTGAGGCTAGGTTGGCTCTGTTGGATTTTCTCAATGTGGGAATTTCTTTAAGTGATTTGTGGGATCAGTTCTCGGCCTCTGATCCCAGGTTTGCTGAGCTGGCAAAGCGTTTGGGTGGGGCCAGGGTGCTCAGGCAGGACCCACTTGAATGCCTTATCCAGTTCATTTGCTCGTCTAATAATAATATTAAGCGAATTACCCAAATGGTGGATTTTGTATCTTCACTAGGGAATCGTTTGGGGAGTGTTGAAGGGTTGGATTTCTATGAGTTTCCGTCCTTGGGTCGGTTGTCATTAGTTTCTGAACAAGAGCTTAGGCAGGCCGGGTTTGGTTACAGGTCCTTTTTCTAATTGACTTGTGTTCTAGTTTTTGCTGTTTGTTTATTTACTTTACTTTATGTACTCACTCCGTTCCCAAAAAATTTAGTCCACTTTTCCTTAATTATTTGCGTTCAAGGTACAATGGGATAATATTTTTAGGATGGAAGGAGAATTAGTATGATGATTTTAATTCACTAGATGCAGTCTTAAACCTACATTTTATTGCATTCATCAGGATTTGTGAATGGAAAAACACACACACACATATATATATTTTAATTCTGGTTGTTTGTTGGACTAAGACTGAGTATCAAAGTTAGGGTTGCTCAGCTATAATGTGGTTTTTGCCTAGTGGCTGAATTTTGTTTCGTCAATCCTTATAGCTTGGTATGGTGATACCTGTTACTGCAAGAAGCTGTATTGCAGTTTAACTGGGTGGTATTTGAATTGTATAAATGCTTGATGGAATCTTCTACTTCCTGAAAACTTAGCTACAACAATTATGAATTGGGAGGGAGGGGGGTTGCAAGTAACTCGTCAAGTACCAAACACAGATCTATTTATGGATGTAGTGATTAAAGTCAATTATGTTTTAGGTAGTACTCTCTCCGTCCCTAAATGAGTGTCTATATTTGACGATATGTTTGTTCCAAAGTGGGTGTTCATTTTTAGTGCAGTTAGTAAATTTGCGTTGCCCACTAACATATTAGGGGTGATTAAATACACCACACGTCTCAGCATGACTAATATGCTTCTGTATCCAACTTTCTTAATGTTCTTGGGAAACTCAAAATAGACACTCATTCAGGGACAAAGGAGTGCTACTTTTACTGTTCGCAGTTGGAGGCCTAGTTCCTAATCTGCTCTGAATGCATGTCTTTGATAATAGCCACCAAAAACGGCTAGGGTTTCCAGGCTTAAGAGAGCAAAGGAGGAGGAAGATGTTATTTGTGCTGTGAACAAGGAGATGCTAGTTTTATCTATCATAGGTTTTCGTTCATTGAAGAGAATGTTAGAAGGTCGAGTTTGTCGGCGTGATCTCAAGTATAGCGTTGTGGTTCACAACTTTGCTTATGGATTGCAAAAGGTTCTAGTATATTAGGAGATGAATAATTTAAAAGAACAAGGAGAAGATAGGAGGTCTGGGCTAGATAACTGGACATTAGATGCTCTAAAATTTATTTGTAAGCTAATGTATAATTTGGAGGCAAGAAGTACTCTATGTTGCCACACCCATTTTCTAAATTTGAATTTGTTGATCAGCAATTTCTTGCACAGACTAAAAGAATTGGGGCTTTACATAATCCATAGGAACATAAGATGCACCAAAAACTCGCCACAACCCCAAGGTATTTTCGATGTTATTCTTTGATATAATTTTAAGAACTGATGCAGTGTGTAGGACTTTATTTACATCAAGAATCAGTCAGTGGTATAATAATACAACATTCGCTTCCATGTTCCAGCTTCATATCCACTCTCTTCACATGTGGTTCATGATATCTTCCCTTTCCACATTCTCCTTTAGTCCTTTTTAGGGGCTATCAGTGCTCGTAAAGACCATGTGATAACTATACCAACAATGATATGACACCCCTTACTTTGCTATTGCCATGATCGCATTAATTTTGAATTCCATAAAAAATCAGATGGTTCATAACCTGTCACGGTTTGATGGTCTATGTGGAGATTGCGAAGCATGTTCTTGTTGGAGAACCCTGCATATAATTCTGAATCTAAAGCCACTTAACAGTAACTGCTGGAGAGTTATTGAACTCTAACAATCTCCTGTCAAAATCAGCAACGCCATTTTGTAGGGTTCAAATTGGATGATTGGTGATGAATGATCATCATGTTGCATGTTTGGCTTTATGTCAGATGCGGTAGCATGCCCTTTGTGAGATTGATTATCAAGTTGACAACGGGCCTCAGAAACTTTGAATGATGTTAAAACCTTGGAAAGTGAACCTAATCCATTAGTTCACACCTCAATCTTGAGACAGAGATACTTGCATCTACCTTTTGTACGCTGCTTAACGCTTGGGTACACAAATGTCTTTTTGTGAATATCTGTTTGTACATAGATTTTATCTTTCACTTATTTGCTTTCTCGATACCATTCTTTGCCTTATTGATTTTGTGATTGGATGTAATATCACTTTCTAATAATCCCTATTGATAAATTAACTCTTCAGAGCCAAGTACATAACTGGCACCGTAGACGCTTTGCAATCGAAACCTGGGGGTGGTGTACAGTGGCTTGCTTCTTTGCGTAAGTTAGATCTTGAGAAAGCAACTGAAGCTCTTTCTACTCTACCTGGTGTTGGGCCAAAAGTGGCAGCCTGCATTGCTCTATTTGCTTTGGACCAACATCATGCCATTCCAGTTGATACTCATGTCTGGCAGGTGAGAGATCCTGTGTGAGGTTCTGTTTCTACATACATTTTCTTTTAACCAGTGCAGAGCATCATGCTTCCTTTAAATTGTGTATTTGTGCTGACATTAAATTTTCCGTCTTGTTTCTGTTTTCTGCGGTAAGATTGCAACGACATACCTTATCCCTGAGCTTGCAGGAACCCGCTTGACACCCAAGCTTTGCAGCCGTGTCTCAGAGGCATTTTTGGACAGATATGGGAGATATGCTGGTTGGGCGCAAACTCTTCTTTTCATTGCTGAATTGCCTTCACAAAAGGCGATACTGCTGCCATCTCTGACTAACGATGAGAAAAAATCTATTAAGAAAAAAATGGGCAAAAAAGTTGCAGATCCTTAGCTTTCTATCTCGATGAGATCATGAGAGTATGCGTAGTTGCTTTCACTGATTGTACTAATTTATTCCACTGCCGAAGAGGAAGCCGTCTAGGTGAATGTACTGCTCAGGAGACCATAGCCAGAGCAGTAGAGAAGTGGTGCATTGGTAAGTTAGGCTTCATTTCTTTTTGTTTGGTGGAAGTTTTAAGATAGAAATGTTTGTATTCCGTTTCTTTCTTCTCCTAAGACCTAGCAAATAGTAAAGACCGAATATACAATTTTTCAAGGGTGTTGTTAAGTCATATTTTTTATTTAGTTAACTTGTTTGCTGTAGATTTGGTGGGTGACTGAGATCATTAATTGCCTAATTGCAGGAATTCAAAGGAACAGTTTACTTCAGTCTTGATCTCGCTGCATTGAGCGTGAAAACTGCTTAGGGATTAAGATGTGAATTTGAGCTTACTCCCGTAAGTTGGGCTTCAAACCCCTCTATATATAACACTGCAGAATGTAATGTATGTGCAATTGAATCATGAAATTTATCAGTGATCATCTTATGGTTGATTGTTTTCTTTCGACCACTTTTTGGTCTCATTGAACGTTTATAGTCAACACACACAAAGCCAATATGATTAATTATCTCATGTTCCATTGGTTTTCTTTCCACCACTCTTTTCATTAAACATCTTTAGCCATCATGCAATCAGCCCGTTTTTTTTTTTTTTTTGAAAAAAGCATTTGAAATGTGCAAGGAAACAAGGAAAGCCAAATACATCATGACCAAAATACTAACACCTAAAGATTGAAAACTAATTCTGTCATTTGGTATTTGATGTATGTATTCACAAATGCGAGGTACAGATGTTGTTCCGTCCCAGTTCAAATGAATGGAGCTTTGTTTGTATTAGTAATAATTCTCGACTATCCAAATGAATTTTGTTTTGTACGAGATATTTCTTTCCTATAATGAATTGTAAGCATTGCAAGATATTGTGAGTTGGATTTCCTTCATTGCAAAGAATATATTAACTTTTTTGCTGCTTCTGCTCATGTGCATTGTGCATCGACCAAAAGAGCCTTAGGGGTGCCTGGACATGGGTCACCTCCAAACGTTCGAATTGAGTGGGAGATGGTGCAGCTTCTCTTTCCTAAACAAGCCTGCAAAATTTCGTTTCCAGATAAGAATTATTGAAGTTTTAAGAATGGGGTAGTAGAATAACCTTTTTGCACAACCAAAATAATTGATTGATGTGATTTATTTGCAATTAAAGTAATCATGGGTCAATATCATTAAGGTAATTACTTGAGGTCCTTACACTAGTAGAATAACTGCAAATAACAAAAATCTTAACTCACCTTTTCCACAATCTCTCGAGAATTTGATGAATGACATCTTCCAACAGAATATTCTTCACAATCTCCCATAGGAGTGCCAAAACTTGCGAACAGAATCCTGGATATAACTGTGTTTGGGGGACAACGAAGCTGAACTTTCTGTCTCCTTCCATGAGGATCCTTATTCTGTTTGCTCACACTTTGGATATATCCCTTCCATGAACTCACTGGAGGCGGGTGTGAATCAGACACACTCCCACATACTTTTGTGATGGAAACAGTGCCTATTGAAATGTCTAGAGGGTTGCTGTATTCTTCCTCAAATAAAACCAATAGGTTGCCAGTAGGTTTAAGAAAAGATCGAGGTATATGGTACCTGGGAAGATAACAGACAAATCAAACTGTTGGATACATTGTTTGAGATAGGATGCTCGAAACCTGTTTTGCTACAAAAATTGGCAGAAAATTGCATGAGGGGTAAAATTAGAACGTCATTCTTTTCATACGTTAATTCCACAAATGTACACATAAAAGAGAAATCCAACAGTACCTACACAATCCAGTTGCTCTTATCGATTGCTAATCAATAAGCTAAGAGCGCAGAGCAAGTTGGAACTGAATCACTGATGCAATACAGAGAAAGACATACTACGCTGCCTTTTGAAGTCTTTGACTAACATTATGCCTTTGAGTTGAGTTTACGTAATAGAAACACAGGTTCTTGCCTGCTCTTGTTATTTTATTGTGTCTTGACCATCTGTTTTCTGTCACCTCATTAGGTGCATTCGGCCATAGCAGACGTATGAAATTTTTATATCATACGTGATTGATTCTCAAAAATTAGCATGTTGCTTGGTTAGGTACAGTTGATCGGCCTCAACTGATTAAAGTGAGATCCACTTTTCGTGTAGGTTAAGACTCAATTTAGTTATGTTTATGTTTGTTTCCCCATTTCACCTTCATGTGGAACTGGTACTTTACCTTGTAGTCTGTAGCTAATGTCTCTTTATCATAATAATTTTCTTACCATGTCAACCAAAGTAGTATTCAGCCATATAAGAGTGGCTGTATATATTACAATATTGCATCAAGTACCAAAAAGATCTGTCATCATTTTCTTACCATGTCTGGGAAGGAATGTCTTCAGGGGTATGAAATGAGACCCAATAACGGCCAATACTTTGGCCATTGATCCAAACTTCACCTTTCCCCATGGAGCCTAGATTCAATGCAACAGGTACATCTCTCGCAGGTGCATCAAATTCGGTCTGTAGAGTTGCAACGGACCACACGGTCAGTACAGATGCTGAACTTTAGGAAATACATGACTAAAAAAGAAAAGAAAGAAAACTCTCAGCATTATCCTATATTGTACAGTTTGCACTTCCTCTATTCCATAATAGTCTCCTTTGACAATTCAGTTTTTTAAATATTGTACATTTACTCTCTAAATCTATATCAGATATGCAACTATTTTTAGGACAAACCAAAAGTGTTAAACAAGTTCTTGAGTACACATTTGTGTTTAATCTTATGCATATTATATGCTTGAACTCAGTCCCAAAGCACAGGAAAATCATCCTTCCATTTTATACTGGAGTCAACGTGTACTTCACATGGTGAGAACTCAGGTGTAATGTAAAGCAGTAGACATATGTTAATCCAAACCCAATCCTTACCTTATACCATGTAAGCGGTTGAGGAGATATGTATGGGCTCCATTGAACTGTATTCGATCCTTGATCTGTATAAACTTGTAACTTCTCTCCGGTCAAGCCAACCTTTTATACATCAATCACAGCATCATATAAGATATAGTTATATGTTCTTCTAAGAGGTAAACACTGTAAAGTAGAACCTCTCATATAATGGGTTAACAACTTCTAAAAAGGAGTTTCAAGCTAGGGGTACCCGTATGCTTAAAACTCAAATAGGACTATGCTTTCACTACGAAGTGTTCGAAATGGCAGTATAGAAGAAAAGCAGACTGGCAGTGCGAGAAAGGGAAAGTTTGTTTTGGATTGTAGCAAAAAAAGTGTTGACATAGGTTTGAAGAAGATATGAAAGATCCGGGAATTATTTTTATAATTGGTTTCAAGGAATGAAGAATGTAGACGGAATGTATTGTTTACCTGATATCCCCATGAGATGCTTGTGAAGTTTGGATTTTGCGTTTCTTGAATTGCAACTGTAGCTAATCCATCAACCCTACGCTCAAGAAATGCTCCAGAATCCTTTATCCCACATATTTACAATGATGAATCAGTACATACAGCAAATAGTGTTGCTGTTTCTTCATCGTTACTAATGAAAATTTGAAAGTAGAGCTGAAGAGACAGTGGCCAAGAACGAACTACGAGGAAACAGATAATCTCTGATTCACCTCCCTTATTGGGTTTTATGTCCGCGATGAAAACATTTCTCTTGCAGTTATTCCAGTTGTAATGATTAAATAGAGTACCGAGTTGGAGAATGGAAATATTTACCGGCAATCCACTCATTACGCTTAGTAAGGAAATGTTGTTCACTCCATTATTTAGAGATACAGATTCCACCAGAGTGAAATTTGTATTTTTCATTCCATGTGCTGAACCTATACATCAAAATGTAATTGACCAGTCCTGTTGTCAGGGATTTCACAATTTCACAGGAAAATACAGTACTAAAAATGTTTGCTACCTAGAGAACATCACGTATAATTGATGCAATGATCTAATATTGATGAGAAAAAGAATTAAGTGAAGAATATTTCTCCCTTACCTCAGACAAGAAATATATCAGAAGGAAAAAAAAAAAGATAAAAAAGAACCTGTTATGTCAAACATTACCTATTTTTATAGAACCTCTGGCAATCTTCACTGACAACTTTACTGTGAATTCAGACGTTGATGTGTTATTGTTGGCTGCTTATTCTACTACTACTACTACTACTACTACTACTACTACTATTTATTATTACTATTATTAATTTACAAGTACTTATTATCAAATTTTCTGATTGTTGGTGTGGGTGGTTAATGGTGGAAATAAACTTTGAGATGTTGCTCCTGTCCAAAGTGGCTTGTCACTGCCTAAGAAGACGGGATAAGACATGACAGAGACTTTTGGTAGCACCTTGGGTAGTAAGAGGAGAGGTCTAGACCTATCGATAGAGAGAAGCATTCCATGACTTGGTAGTTTAAGAATTCTGGGAAATTTTTGGCTAACACGAATCTGTTAGCCCTAACTCAATATTACTTCAAACCAAGGCACCTTGTATTTTTCTTATGATGTAATACAAGTCATCTTGTTTCCGATATTGTTTGATCTTCTTACATTTACTCTAAGCTGTTTTATTGTTTTATCTAGAGATTTCATTAGAGTAAAGGAATCAGGAGTAATAGGTAGGCGCCAAACAGATGACACCTATGAGAAGCAGAGTTAGAAGAAGTGCAGCAGGGGAGGATCATAGTAGGATACTATTGTCAAGTTTGGTGGTTTATCCTTTGTATTTGTCTTCTCCCTCACTGCCATTTTCTCAGTATTTCTCAAATGCAAATACTAAATATTGAAACACTGTCGTGGTTAATTGATTCATTGCTTTCCTACTTTCTGAGCATTTCTTCGCTCGTTTCTCTCTCTCTCTCTCTCTCTCTATATATATATATATATATATATATATGTGTGTGTGTGTGTGTGTATGCATATGTATATGTGTATATATATATTCAGAAATTAGGGCTAAAATGTCAGCATAGTTCACTAATAAGGGTACAGTAAGTTTCACGTCCATGAAGGCCGATCAGAAGATGTTACACGTAAGCTGTATATTAGTTAGCTTCTTTGCAGGACTGAAGAAATTGTTGCCGCTAAGTGCTTTCTGTTTGGTGTCTGAACAGCTTAATTTTTCCTTCAAACTCAATGCAGAAGTTCTAATCCTTTTTATGCATTCATGTAACAAAAGGGCTACTGATACATAGCTTCTAACCTATATTGAAGAAACCGACTAACCTTTGGGGTTTCCCTAGAAGTCTGAACACAAATACTTTTGGCCTAAGTAGGGCCTTTCCTTTCATCAAGTCGGCCCTTATTGAATGCATGGTCGTCCTTAGGTGTAGGATCACATGTTTCAATTTGATGGCAGATAGTAGCAAGATGATAATGGTGCATATCCGAATAATTCTTACCGATGAGTACTCTGTTTACATAAGCATGCAAAACATGTGCACCAGAGTTCACTCTAAGGGTAGCCTGAGCAGCGGAGGAATTATGTTGGAACCTATACCAAAACGTAGAAAGTATTAGATTAATATCATATGTACATCAACGGCCGAGTATTAGTTGTCATTCCTTTTATCCCCCTGCACAAATCTTCAAAAAATCTTGAAACAGGAATTATCAATCATATATGCATCCAACTTCAGTTTTAAGTTTCGAATATTTAAAAACTTACTTAGCAGTGTACCAAAGATAATCAGTTGTGTCTTTTGTGGTGTTTGTTTGCTCTAACAACATGTTAGACCTCAACGAGGAATCATCAAATTGAGGAACATTTTCATTGAATACTTCCCAGCTTGCAGCTGAACCAAACGTTATGCTTGGCTGTATTGATCTGGTATTGGACTGTGTGCTTACCTGTTCCAGATGAGGTAGTAGACAAAAGGTGTAACTTAATTTATCAACCATCATGTTACACATTGCTATGTTTGTTTGTTTAATTTTATAGTGATTGAAAGTACGGAATTGCTCAGAGGAGATATTAAAGAGCAGGAAGTACGGATTCAGAAACGTACCTGAGCAGTGTTGAAGGCTACTATCTTGCAGTCAGGTAAGATGCTTATTGACTTTGAAGGCAACTGATATGAAGAATTTTGGAACTGCACTTCAACATTGTGATTGATGTTGTTTAGGAGGAAAGCTGCACATTGTCCCGATTTTCCATTGAAGACATATGCCTGTTAGAATAACATGAATTTGGTAGATTTAGCATGTAAATGAATAAACTAAGAATATTTTTTACTACAAAAAGTTCTTAACCATTACCACTTGCTGTGGACCCAAAGACGATTTAACTAATCCTCCATAGAGTAAAGGCTGTGCACATAGCTTAACTGCTGCATGTAACTCCTTAAGATGCCCCCATTTTGGTTGTCTGATCAAACCTATTTTTCAGTTAAAACAGTTCCAGGTATTGAGAGAGTTACAATCTATAAGATCTGGGCCATTGTTGATGGGAAAAATAGTTATTAGAAACTGAAGGAAGCATACCATACTCATCAAGAGGAGCTTCGTCATAATAGCTTGTTGGTACGTATGCTGAGGCTGTCCTGTCGAAATTGGTTCCTCCATGGTACTACAAAAGAACTCACCGACAAAGCTAGTCAACTTACAATGTCTTTTAAGTCTACATCTAAATATTAAGTGAGACTCAGATGACTTCTATAAAGAGCAAAAAAATGATCAAAGCTTTGTAAACTCTCAATTCATTGTGTTTGCTTCGAGGTACGCAGTTATGGAACAAAGAAATTCAATTCTTTAACCAAGTGGTTCTGCATTTATTGTACCATATAGTAATTGACGAAACTTCCAGTCTTGTTTGCAATGAAAAGTGCCGTGTGAAATGCTAGGTCCTCTGCTGATCTCAAGCGTGGGCTCTGACCATATACTTGATAGCTTCACACATAAATCAAGGATTAAGATCTCTGCAATCTATTATGGAAAACAATCGGTTGCATTATTAGCTTCCCTGAAACATAGAGAGGGTAAACACTTGTAGCTTACAATGCTGTCCAATTTTCTGTCCAGAGTGAAGGTTTGTTCTGTGAGTTTGGCCCTGTAAATGTTTGTCCACATCTCATCCCATTGCATGTATTGATCTGCATATTGCAAAAGCTCTGTTTTAATTACATCATAAGAAGCGTCAGAACTTGTTCAAGGCTGAAAGGAAATGAAGCTAACCACTGGATCTGGAGCATCAGTTTGCTTGCACATGACCCATGGCACACCAGTTTGAAGTCCTACAGCCATTGCTGCTGCCCATCGTACATAAGGGGGACCTGTACCGTGGAAAGCTGCTTCAATATTTTGGTACTCGTTCTCAATCTGCATGAATGAGATATCATTCATTATATAGAATTTTCATTATCGAAGCGATGGAAATAATATGCATTTTCTGTATCTCAAAGTTTAACCTGTGACAGTATGATTGGGCCTCCTTGTGAAGCATATAATCCCGCTGATTTCATCATGTTCACTATTGTAGTTGTAAAGTTTTGCATGAGAAGCTGCCATGGATATCAATGAGACTCTAACAGTTATAGCTCTACCTATTATTTGACATTCTTAAGTGCCAACTTTGGTGTTTTTTCCTCATTGTTGTCCAAGTTCTTGCAGATGAATATTTTGGGGGCAAAGTGGTGACTGAATACCTTATAGGGTTTGTTGTCAGAACGATATACGATGCCTGGGACATCATGCAACCAGAATGGCAAACCTCTGCAATATCAGGTTTGGTAATCCCTTATTTAGTAATTTATTTCACATGGATAGAGCACTTGACTAAAATGTGATCATGATGATAAGACTGTGTGCAATCATCTACACATATACTAGGGTGCTAATTACAAGGAGGATTAGAGTTTACCCGTAAGTCCACTCAGCTTCAACGAAGGGTCCGATACGTAGGCTTGCATAGAGGCCTTGTGCTTGTACTTCTTTGATGAATGCTACTATGTCCCGTCTTCCAGTGAAATCATACTGCAATGAAAGATAAAATATGAATGAATAAGGTCATAGGTAGGTTAAGTACTGTTCCAGGCTGATTGTGTATGCCTGAAGAATGCATGTGTGTGCCAGAGAAGAGTAGATATGGTTCAGAAGCAAGGGTTAACCTAACCTGGCCACGTTGGGGCTCATGTTGATTCCAGAACACGTAGGTTTGTATAACATCAATTCCTCCTTGTTTAGCATTGGAGATCAAAGATGGCCACATCTGCCATATATAGTGCGAATTATTTAGCACACAGAAGACCCGAACTCCTCATTTGTCAAATCTTTGATTGAGTCATTCAAAAAAGTGTTAAAGATTTGAGAATAATACTAACGGTTAGTACTACTGGAATATCCATTTTTGGAAGGTTTCTTGTCTTGGCATAAGTTTTGGGCCAAAACTAGATGGTGCATAAATTAGTGCCCATTCAATTTTGGTCTAAAATGAATGTCAAATACTCTCTCTGTTTCACAATAGTGAACCTTTTAGAAGTTATAAATTATTCCAAAACTAGTAAATGCCCGTGTCCGAGGACACGCGCGGTGCTCGGTCTCGACACAATAATGTTTGACGATTCATTTTTTTAAATAATTTATATTAAATATAAAAATTATGAATAAAGAAACTATAAAAAAAATAAAAATTGATCTAAAAAAATATAACATTTTTTAATTTAACAAATATGTATATAATTAACATAAAAAATATTACATATTAACCTATTTCTATACTTAATGAGCAGTGAAGAATATACTATTTCAATACCATTGGAAAATACAACAAAAATTTGTAGACCATTTATTAAGTAGTCAAATATATAGAGTCAACAAAACTCCCTAAACAATAATATCATATCAAAATTTAATCATCATCATCCCTTCCGAAACTGACAACCAAACTCTCTCTCTCCCCTTATCGGAACTAAAATAAATTAATGTGGGCAAAATCTTTAAATATGGAAAATATTATATAACAATTTAAATTTAAACCATATTGTAATAAGACGTACAACTACAAGGTATGGGCTGGCTGGAGTGTTTACTTACAGCTGGTCAGCCATGTCCAACAACCTTAACGTAGCGTACAACCATTAATCCAATCCTTCGAAGAAGAAGAAGACGTAGAATGTATCGAAATGTTATGAACACCCCATTAATTAATTGAATGTTTTATGAAGTCTTTTTTAGATTATGGCCTCTCATCTTTTAATGAAAAATGCTTCATGCACAGATAAATTAAACAGACGTGCTTTATGAATTTGTACGGTACAAGTTTGTAAAGCCTGCATTTGTTGATTTGTTGGTATATGTAGCAGTGCTGTCTTTTAATTATGAAGACATTAATCATTCGAAAATGCTGCTCGAAAAATTAACAACCATCTTAACAAGATCTTACCTACCCCAAATGACAACTAATTCACGGTTAATATTTCCCATCAACTTCATTAATGCGGTTTTAACAATTGGAATGGAATTATGGAACATCGAACCGTATACTAATTAATTTTTTTTTAGCTAGATACGTGTATATACGACAAAAATATACGGGTGTCTTTATAATTTCGTTAATTTTCTACCAAGAATGGTTTCATTTCACGATCAATAGTCGTATGTTTGATCATATTATGTGCACGTGTGTACATGTGTATGGAGAGAGAGAGAGAGAGAGAGAGAGAGAGAGAGAGAGAGAGAGAGAGAGAGAGAGAGAGAGAGAGAGAGAGAGAGTACGTCGGGGGTGCTACGAGGGTAATGAATGGAACCGGAGAACAAAATCTGGCGCTGGCCATTGATGAGAAGTGATCTGCCGTCGTAACTCACATTGACTCCATCTACTCCTCCTCCGCCAGCCGCCATCACGGCCACTACTACCCCAAGCCAATACCATAGCCACACCATGCTTTGTGTGTGTGTGTGTGACTGTGCGTGTGTCACTGTGTGTTTTGTTGTGATTTTCTGAGTAATATATCCCAAGAGGGTTTTTGGTTTGAAGGTGTTAAAAGTATTCAAGTTACCTATACTTATATATATACACATACATTGGACAAAGAGTGGAACTTGAGGGTGAGGGGTTAGAGAAAGAAATAAAATCTCTTTTTATTTTTTATTTTTTTTTTCCTGGTGCCAGTTGTGCTCTATGCAATGCATGCAAGAAAATTTAAAAATGAAAAAACTAAAAAGATTGAGAGAATCCCTCTCCTTCTCTGTCCATTGTTGGAAGTTTAACTTGTCAGTTATCCTTTCTCTCCCTAAAACTTATATCTTAAAAGCAAAGTAGGGAGGAGGGATTTATTGGAGAAAGTCTAATGCTTTATTTAATTATGTCATCAATCTTATAATTGCTGAAATTTTGGCCAAGAATCTACCCTATGTTTAGTCATTTTGTACTTAATTTACAACTCCCTATTATGAGCATCAATTTTTGACTTAGTTTTAATCAACTTAATTAAAAAAAATAAAAAATATATATTTAATAAATTTTATATTGACTTTTCAGCAAAATAAAATAAATAAATTAATCACTCATTTTGAATCGAAAGGAGTGGAGAATTTTAAATTATCAAATGTTAATCATTTAATTTTGTCCTTAAATTACTAAAACTAATAGCAATTATTCTTAACTTATATATGTATGGTGGCACCTTCTTTTTCAGGAATAAATTTATGAAACTTTCTATTTTTAATTGTTTTTGGTCAATTTGATTAAATGTTGACCAAATATTATCACAAACGCTCTTGTTCTTATGAATTTATGAAAGTTGTTACTAGTAGTTTACTTAATACTAGTAGTATATGTTTACAATGATTAATAGTACTGTAGAATTAATTTAAAAGATAATAAATGCATGTTTTTTTTTAAAGTAATTAATTATGAACATATGATAGTATACAATAGGGTGTTTGTTACAAGAAAATTACTACAAATGGAGCTAGAAATAGACGGCTGATTTTGGTTTCTTATATAGTGTCGCACGTCAAACTTGTTGTTTTGCACTAGGGTTGGCGATTTTTCCAGTGACACTAATATATATTGGTTTCTTGATATCCTTTCGGTTTTGTAACTTGTACTACGTACTAAAATATACATACATTGATAATTTAAGGATTCAAACGTTAATACGAGAACAATGCTACATACACGTTAAAAAGATCAGCGAGACACTTTAATACGTGCTGTTGTGTTTTTTCGAGTGATTTTTGGGTCGAAATGAAAAGAGCGAGGAAGGATTGGAATAAAAGGCGGTTCCAAATATGACACGAGGGGCCGGAAGAGAAGAAAAGCAAGTTATGGAGAAAAGATTTTTGCGTGAATTAATTCCCCCCCCCCCATATCAAAGATGGTGTCATGATTTTTGTGTGTGACCTTGGTGAAATGTGTGTGGAATAACTACCTTGTTTGCTTTAATTCGATCGATCATACTACACAATTTTAGTAGACTTTTATCTCTATTTCTTTTTCCTCATTGTTTGGGTATGGAAGGCTACCTTTAACCAAATGTAGTTGAGCTCAAATTAGCATTGTTAGAGGGATTTTTTTTTTTAAATTAATTAGAGGGAATATGGATGGATGGTGATCGAACCTAAATGAGGTCAAAAGTCGTGTTTATTGTTTATCTATTAAACCACGCCATGCCTTCGTACGTGATCATTCCTTAAAACTCTTACCCTCCTTCCTCTTATTTGAAAAATTACATTTTATTTTTTTCATTAAAATTGATGATTTTTTTTTATTTAATTTCAAATTGAAACATGATTTACAAATTATTTTTCAAAAAACATTAACATATAACTTGTAGTACTAAAACGTATATTTTACAAAAAATAGTTTTATTTGTAAGAACATGGATTTAAATATGTATCATTTATTCTATTTGTTATTCATGATATAATAATGTTAAAGTATAGAATAAATATGTAGAATTCCATTAGGTGAAAGTACCATTAAATG
>JAOWAN010000043.1:6736482-6748111 GCA_028566635.1 Lobelia cardinalis
CAAATTATTTATACACATAATTACATATTCAATAGTGTGTGTGTGTGGGTGTGCTCGCGTGTGTGTGTGTGAGAGAGAGAGAGGAACCTGAGAGAGAGACTGAGTGTGCTCGCGTGGGTGTGTCGCTGCCGCCGGTGTTGCCCTTCGTCGCCAGAGTGAGAGGGAGTGTGAGAGAATTAGGGAGAGGGTGAGGGAGAGGGAGGAACGGAGGAATGAGGGAGAGGGAGAGGAAGACTGAAAGAGGGAGGGGCGCCGTTTCGTAAATTGAAATTCAAAATAGCGACAGACATTTTATAACAGCGACGGAAAGATATTTTTGCGACGGAATGGCGGGAAAATCAGCGACAGTTTTCGTCGCTGATTTCTTTGACTGTCAATTGACCCAATGCGACAAATTAGCGACGGAATTTCTTGGGATAGCAATGGTTTTCGTCTCTAATTAGCGACGGAATGTGTCTGTCGCTCTTTCTGCCGTAGCTATTTAAGCATTTTCTAGTAGTGAATGCAATCTCAAGCTCATTCTGTCGTTTTACCTCTTGAGCAGTAGTGTCATACCTTACTGATTCAACAAAAGTTCTAAGTGATCTACATCTATCAAACAACATATGCTGAAACTCAATAGCTCTTGATCTCAAGTTTCTGATGTCAGCATGTTCACGTCTGACTGAAAGGTTTAGGGCACCAACATTATCTCTCAAGGCATCCAAACTGAGAGCAGTAATGTTTGAACCTCCTCAAAGGGGAAATAACCCCACTTCTGACTCAGGTTCTGGCTCAGGGTGTTGAGGTGGAGCCATATATAAAATGAACAAAACGAGGCCTAGTATTTTGGTTGGGATCATCAAAGTCAAAATTGGCTTAGGAGGACTCAACAGAGTGACTAGAAGACTCACTAGTAGTAAAGGTAGTATCTTGGAAAGGATGGGGGATGGACCTTGTTGATTGATGACCACCATGTCTTTGAGAGAAGAATTGTAAGGAGGAATCAACAAACTTGAAGGTAAACACAAACTCAGCAAACTTGGGCTAAGTAAGGTTTAACATAGTGTTAAAGTGGTTCAATTCATCATAGGATACATATGAGGACCATAGAAAGGAAGGGTTTCATAATCTTCCTCATCATAGATAATTATAACATGATTAATTATCAGCAACAAGGGCTATGTCTTTATGAGAGGGATCGATAAGGTTTGACACTACCAATTGATGATCAATAGAGTTTTTATATGAATCGAAGTCAGAACGAGGTGATGACTCATATGAGGAGGATTCTTCTGAGTCAGTAGATGACTGCTCCGAGGATGATGATTGGGTAGGAGAGTTAGTGGGATCAACAGTTGGGGGAGACAAGGGAGGAATGTATGTAGAGGGATCTGAGGGTATTACTATAGTAGGCTCAGAAGTAGGCTTTACATCAGAAAGGATAGTAGTATCAAATATTTTTACCTTTCTCATTTTTCCATCGGCACAACAAAACAGGTGCAATGGTGGTCTTTTCGTATTAGTAATCAGAAGATCTCCACTAATTCAAGGCGATGAAGTTAGGTCGATAGCCAAGGAAATTAAAATATATTTCAAAATCAATATATTAGTGGTTTAATTTACCATATGTACTTATTTCATGTTGATTATAGAAAAACATTATTGTCGCCGCAGAAAACAAATACTTGATGCTTAATATTTGATCGCACCTCCAACATCTAGCTAGAGTATGAGGGTAATATGACAACCCTGTACTTTTTAACCAAATCTAAATGCATGTTTTTCTTGCCTCACATATTGTCAATTTTACTCCTCCCTTCTTATCCTCTTAGGTATGATTCGGATTCTTAGATACGATTGCGACTCATGAAAGATGAAAGAAACAACTATAGCTCGAGAACACAAAAGGGAAGGAAGTGCAGTCATAGGTTTTGTGCGTGCCAAACAGTTTAGATGTGTAAAACTCGATGCCCGTTTCACAACTAACGGTTGTTGCTCACCACGACGAAAAGAGCAGTAATAGAATGGGGACAAACCTAGTGGGTGCCCACTGAAAATTTTGTCAAACATCAGGGTTAACCCTCCATTTTCACCCGGAGTATCCCCCAAGCCATCAATAAAACTGAAAAACTCTCCCTCTGCAATTCGGCCTTCTCCCCCTTCCAGTTCACACACGCACACACACACACACACACACACACACACACACACAAACCCTTAACTAAATCACAGTCTCCGATGTCGGTAAGTATTCATTCTCTATGCATCTTCATCTGCTTTGGAAACCCTAATTTTGGCTCAGATCAGAACGAAGACGCTTAATAGCTACTTAATTTTGAACTATACAGATCTTTGAGTACAACGGGAGCGCTCTAGTGGCAATGGTAGGGAAAAACTGCTTCGCCATCGCCAGCGATCGCCGTTTCGGCATTCAGCTCCAGACTGTAGCCACCGATTTCCAGCGTATTTTTAAAATCCACGATAAGCTCTTCCTCGGTCTCTCGGGTCTCGTCTCCGATGCCCAAACCCTGTCCGTAATCGAATACTTATTCCATACTTGTTATTATGATTAGTTATCATCAGTTGTCTCGATTTCATTTTATGCGTTTTGGTAGTAATTCGATGAATTTTGAGTTTTAGGTATCAACGGCTTGTTTTCCGACACAAATTGTATCAGCTTCGAGAAGAGAGGGACATGAAGCCTGAAACTTTTGCCAGCCTTGTCTCCGCTGTGCTTTATGAGAAAAGGTTAGTAAAGCTTTTCTATTGTACTCCCTCCGTGAACAAAATTGTCATGTATTATTCTTGTATTTGATTCAATTGGCATTGCAAATGTTTCAGCTGAGGCAAAAGTAAAAACCTATTTAACCCATTGCCAATGCCACTGCCTACCCCACCTTATTGAAATAGCTAGTGCGCAAGTACATTTGTCGTTGGTGGTGGTAACATTTGTTTGTTGCTTGCTGTTAATAGTTTTATGTTGTTGGTGGATTTTAATGGTTATAACTGGTTCAGACTTGGTTTTGGAGATTTAGCTACAAGTTTCCAATTAAAAACCTGGACCCTGTGCTGTGTTACAGAATTAGAAATTAAATTTGTTCATTATGTACCCTCTGGTTTGGCACACTGTGGCTCTGGTTGTAGGTGTTAGCATGGCGTGATATACTTCTTACAATTTAAAACATCTTTTAGGCATGGTTCTCAATGTTTTCCCTACAGTGGGATTGAGGGATGCTAAATTATGGCAATGTGCTATTGGCTTATGTACATGGTAAATGTTTCTCCGAAAGAGAATTCCCTAAGTAAGTTTCTGATACCAAATAAACATGGATTTGTAGGTCTTACTATTAATATGGGTCTAGTGTTCCACAATGGAGAGTGTCACCCAACTTTTTTTTAAATGACTGTTTAAAAGTTAATGTAGCAAAAACTATCTTTTTTTTTTTTTTCTTTCTTTCTCTCCCCAAAGCTATTTATGATATCCAATCTTTGGTTGGTTTCCTTTGGTAGTTTGAGAGGGGTTAAGACTAGGTGAACCAATATGCCCCTTTTTTTGTTTCCGTTGATGGAAACCTCAAGTCTTTTGATGCTGATGCAGTGGAGGGGTGGGTGGGTTCCGGCGGGGGGGGGGGGGTTCTTGCAGCTTTAACATAGTAGAGCATGGAGACTTTAAAGGTGTCACTTTTTTTGTTTGCTGATTACACTATAACTTTTGGCGATTCAAGGATAGTGGTGCATTGTTTAGGTGTATAATTATACTTGTTTTCAAGAATTTTTTTTCCCCTTCAGATTAATAAAAACAAGAGTCGTCTAGTTCAATGGAAGATGCTAATTTGCAGTGTGGAGTCAAGTCTCTTCTGGCAATATATTAAAGGATGCCGGTCCAATAATTTCGGGCACCTGTCGTTAAAAGTAGAAGCTCTTATAAGATAACCTATCCGGGGGGTGGGGACTGGGGAGACACACTCTTATTAAAGTAAATCGCCAAATTTACCTGCATATAGTACACTTCTTTTGCTAGTAGCTGTGGTATCTATTAGAGATCTGATAAATTCTTAGTAGGCCTCACGTGGAAACGAATTGAAGAGGTTTAAAAATACTTGCTTGTATTGGTAAGCTACAAAAAGATTTGCGAGCCCATTGGTGATTTGGGCTTTTAAAACCTCATATTTTTTGTATATTTTTGACAAAGCACTTGGTAGGAAAATGATGGTGGAGATTATATCATGAAATGATAGCCATTGGAAATTTGGAGGAGAGTTGCCTTTGGAAGATGTGGGCTGAAAACTTGGCATGCGGGGCATAGACAGTAGAGAGCCGTTTCGCACTGAGTAGGTATGTGGAAAGATACTGCTAAAGACGAAACTGATTCAACAAGTTCATTTAGTCCAAGTTTGAGAATTGATCTAGGGTGAAGTTTTGGTTGGATTGGTGGTGTGGTGTAAATGTTCTGAGCTCTGTTTTTCCTAGATTGCTGTAAATAAGTATGCTAGAGTGGCTGGTTACGTGTCAATCCGAAGGGCTAGATCTGTGTGGAATCTTTTCTTTAGGAGAAACTTTCAAGATTTGGAGCTTGAAGAATCGAAGATATTGATGAGTTGGTTGTATGAAATAGATTCCCAAAAAGTGGTTTATTTTTTAATTGAAAATTCAGAGAGTAGTCTGTTTTCTGTGAAATCATCTTACACTGCCAGTAACTCCAGACAGAGCAGATTTCTGTTGAAAGTAATTGGGAGAATGCAGACCCCAGTAATATTAGCTTCCCTTGCTAGGACAGCAGCTCTGGAATCTCTTTACTTGTATAACCTTAGAGGACACAGAAGATGGCCAGTTTTGGTGTTGTATGTGTAAAAGGGACGGAATGACAATTAACCATCTTGTTTTACATTATGATACCATAGATTTTATGGGGCGCAGATCTTGTGCTTTTCGACGTTGGAGGGGTGATGCTAAGAACAGTTGACGCCATCTTTTTGGCTTTGTCATGAATACCCTAGAGTAGCTCTACGGAAATAAGTGGTCAACACCTTCTCTTTGCACGCTTTGTACAATGTGGATCTTATGGATAGAAAGGAACACGAGGAACTTTGTGGCACCAAAATATCCATTCAAATGGTGAAAAGTTTGAAGCTGAATTTGTTATTGTCCAGCTTTTTTGATTCACATGTTTTTAACAGAGGCCTCTGTTGCTGTTGGGAGCTAGATATATATGCTTTTCTTGAGTGGCTCCTTTTAGTAGGGAGGGGGTGTCGTTGCTGTCCTTTGGTTTTGCTTTCTTGTATTCCTTTAGTGTATAAATGGTTGTACTTCTTTCCCTTACAATTATTTTACTTATTGAAAATAATAACAACAACTTGTTTTTAGATTAAATTATCACCCTTCTGATCTTGAAAAGGCATGAATTACAACAGCTTGGGTTGCATAAGCTTGTTGCTAGAATTTTACTTGTGTGTTTTCTAGCTATGAAAACTTTGCATACTTATGGACACAGAAGTTCTAGCATCTAAGGGTCTTTCTTTCCTTTCTGGATGCTCCTAAAAGGGAGGGCTTATTGAATATCAGCTTGCAAGTTACATCCTGTGTGGAGCTTATCCCTCAGTAAATTATTGAAGAAATTCAATATCAAATTACAATAACCTATGATAGTAAAGTCGGGGGATCTCATTGTGAAACAAATGGATTGTTGTTTATATATAAGTTGTTGAGATGAGCTGCTGACAAATCTATATGTGGGGCAGTTAACATGTTTGTTCGGGCATAACTTAATTCTTTCATGCTCAAGCTTGTATGGCGTTTGCGTAAATCTGCAACATTTCTTTTGTTGTTGTTTCTATTATCTGATTAATGATTATATCTATGAGTAATCAAATACTTATTGAACAAAATGATTGACACATGTGAGCATCCACATTTTTTTATAGGTTCGGACCTTACTTCACCCAGCCTGTGATTGCTGGATTAGATGAAGAAGACAAGCCATTTATTTGCACGATGGATTCTATTGGAGCAAAGTATGTCTGCATCTGCTTCTGTGCTCGACATTTTTTGTACTCTTATAAACACTAGCTTCGTACGGAGATTGACCATGTTCTATTTATTTATTTTGTGCGTGTGTGCTTGTTTGCGCCCACCCACAATACTTGAAATCAATTTTGTAGCAGTTTCCCTGCTGTGTCAGTCCAGCTTTGTTGTCCTGATATTCCTGTAAAGGCCCTATATCAAATTCATAACTGTCTCTTTTCTTTTTTTCCAAGAAAAAGGGGGAAAAAATAGCTTATTTGTACCAAATCGAAATTGAAGACGTGAAAACTGGGCTCATATTTTATGCTTCCTTTGCTGTTCAGTTCTTTGCAATTACAGATTAATCATTTTCGTGAGCGTCGCTAATTTATACCATCTTTCAAAACATATTTCTTTCCTGTTTGTGCACCTGGCATAAGCTTTTGATTGTTTGAATGTAGATTATGTTAAGTTAGTTTTTGGTGTTTATATATATTTGGCAACGAAAAACTCTTGTTGATTGGGTCAAGTATTCATGCAACTCAAATTGGCGTTTTCCTCTATTACTTGTGGTCGACTATGTTAATCCTTTTGTTACTGGACATGATAGTTACCTCATGTTACTTTTTGAACAAATACAGGGAGCTTGCTAAGGATTTTGTTGTTGCTGGTACTGCCTCGGAATCTCTTTATGGTGCCTGTGAATCTATGTTCAAGCCTGACATGGTTCGTCTCTATCTATTCAACTTGAATTATTCTTAAATTTCTTAGATACTCTTGCACGTTCTTAGAAATATCAATATGCTAATGAGTTTTTGGTGTATATGTGTATAAACCCTAGACATGAAGCTTCAAAACTTTAACGGATGCACTTTTGACTTTTCTGGCTCATTTTGGTTATATGTTGAGCAAATATATATAAAGATACACATTTTTGTAAAACATTAAGATATCAGCTCATAGTGTTGTCCATATAGTTTATAATGTTGACATTTTATCAGCTGAAAGTTAAAAAAGTACGTTATAAATTGATTTGATTTTTTCTCGTTTGGACTCTTAGAAAATGAAAGTAGACTCATAGCTTGGAAGAGGGAGTATATCATGATAAATTGTTATTCTTGAACTGCCTATGGTTCTCAGTGTCAGTATATGACTATAATGGAGGGTTACACATTGCATGGAGAAAAATAGTTCTCTCTATTCTCTATTTATCAAGAACTTACCTTGCGATGGTCTCTTCTACGACTTCATTTGTAACTGTTTGAGTGAGCTTACATTCTTGTCGTGCGAACTTATAGCTTCATTTGACATATCACATCCCTAATGAAATGTCCCAAGCATCAGAATTGTCTCCTAGATAGATTTGAGCTCATTTTCATGCGCACCATCAGAAGCCATGCCTTTAAGAAGATCACATTTGATGTTGACTGTTTCCATGGGACTTTCTTAAGAAATGTGGGCACCAAGTCTAGCACTCTTATTGTTTAAAACATGCTCTTCTTTAACATGAATCTCATGTTTTCCTCGTAGGTTCTCTCTATATCTTTCTCACTTAGGGTTGACTACATGATCCTTTTCCTCCATTCAATTTGGTGCAATGCCAGATCATCACATAGGGCACTGTCCTCCTATTTTTCTGTACCATTGATGTTCATACTGGCTTTGGTTTTCCCCTACCCCTATGTTGGTTAAGATTGACACCATCGCACTTTCTAATGGGTGTACGATGAGGCCTATGTTAATTAAACTAATTGCTCATCTTGCTCGGAAGTTACTAACCTGGATTTGGAGTGGCAAATGCATGTGTAAACGTTTTCTTACTTTGTAATCAATTTTCAAGTCATTGCTGGTAATTTCTAGTATTATTGTCTAATCAGGAAGCTGAAGAATTGTTCGAGACCATCTCTCAAGCATTACTATCATCTGTAGATCGTGACTGTTTGAGTGGTTGGGGAGGGCACGTCTACGTTGTGTAAGCATTTTACTACTCTCCTTCCCTCTATATTGTCTCTTGTTACAGACTCGTGTAAGACTGCCATAGAAGAGTATGATAAACAAAGCACAATAAAAAAGAACATAAAATAGATTTGAACTCACTGCCTTATATATTGGACAATTTTTGTTTGTTGAGTACCATCAATCTGTGCATGTTTACTGCTGGTACCTAGTAGGTGATGAGATTGAGATTTTAATAGGAAAAAGCCGGTGTTTAGATTGAAATGCACTTCCTTTCTGTTATTTTATCAGGAAAAGAAAACATAAAGAATAAAAAACCAAACATACTTTTATGCAATAATGATGTGGAGAATTGTGGTATGCTGTGGAATTGTATTTTCCATGAGTATCACCGACTGAGCTTATAGCAACAATTTCTAATTTACCAGACATCAATAACAGCTGTTGCTAACAGCCCATCCCCTGAAAACCTTTTGCTCATCTCATACTTTTTTTTTTTCCATTTCATTTTCTTTTTAATTAATTGTTTTCATCGGTTCTAACAAGATTCATACCTCTGACATTCTGTCATGAGGCTAAATGAGGTGCTGTTTATTTGATCTGAAACCGAGTCTGAAAGGCGCATATATCAAATTTGGTCAGACAAAATGAGTAGCTTGCTCGTTGGGTACGTTAGGTATTTGGAAGTTTACATGCATGCTCTGTTAGCTGCAAAAACATTATTTGATCTGAAACCGAGTCTGAAAGGCGCATATATCAAATTTGGTCTGACAAAATGAGTAGCTTGCTCGTTGGGTACGTTAGGTATTTAGAAGTTTACATGCGTGCTCTGTTAGCTGCAAAAACATGAATATGTGTGTTGCATTTTTTCGATAAAAGGAGAAATAATATTAGAAAGAGATTAAAAAACATAGGCGAACCAGGGATATGCCAATATAGAAATAAACAGAAAAGCAAAACCACGAAACATGAAAACTAGAATAAGGCTGCTCTCCAATCCCTAATCAAATTGACTAGGGGCAGCCCTTGGAAAGCCCCTAAGCTTCTTGCTCTAAGCAAAGCTCGGAACTCAATCCTTTCCCAAAGAAAGATCATAATGCAACGTCAGACCTCTGAAAATCCTAGCGTTTTGCTCTAACCAGATGCTTCAGAGCATGCAAAACTCTCATATTCCCACAATATCTTACCATCACCCATACTGCTGGAACCTAAGTGTCTGATCAAATACAATTCCTGAATCATCTGGGGCATAATGCAGTATTCGTTTCAGTGAGACTGAACATTTGTTTCATATGTATCAAAGTATTCAGAGCTCTTTGTCGATAACCTAAATGAATTAAGCATTGGTAGTTTGCAAATTCATCATATATACAGTTCTCTGCATTTAGGTTGCAGCATTTTGTTTTTGTTTGTTATGTCACAATTTTATTTCCGTTCACCTTTACTCTTGAGTGAAAATCATCATATACACAGTTCTCTGCATATAGGTTGCAGCATTTTGTTTTTGTTTGTTATGTCACAGTTTTATTTCCGTTCACCTTTACTCTTGAGTGAGATTCTCCATGTGAGAAGATAACTATTTGTAAGATGCATAATCGGCCTTGTAATCTGCATTACAAACAGTCTTCTGTTGTATCAAATTTCAAATCTGTTTGTTTCGTTCAGTAAGCAATGCTTGCCAAACGCAAGCTTTGCTTTCAAAACGAGTCTTAACTGGTACACCTGAAAAAGGCAATGTGGAACCTGAGTGGAACTAGTTACTTCCAATATCAAATTTGTTTGTCATTCAGTAAGCAACTCTTGCCAGTTCAAAGCTTTGCTTTCAAAACTAAGCTCTGACTGGTACACCTGAAAAAGGGATCTGGGATTCTGAGTGGAATTATTTACATTTTGGCAAAGCACCGAAGTGTTTAATGGTATTGTAGGAAAAAAAAAAGAATGCTGAATAATAGCTACAGGGAGGCAACTCTGAAAAAATTATAATGGTTGTTGATACTTCAACAAGTCTGTTTTGGTTTTGTGCAGTACACCAACAGAAGTAACAGAAAGGTTATTGAAAGGGAGGATGGATTGATCTTTTCTCCATAAAGCTACTTACCTTCACCTGCAGAGAAGAGTGTTATGGCATAGCTTTTGCATCCGATAGGTCCATAACTCTGTAGTCTTGACATTAATGTAATCATATTACTTCAAAATTTGGGCTCACTTGGGCCGATTCGGAGTGTATTATTATGTTTTCTGATTTAAAATTTGGTGTTGTACCAACATCTCTCAGTTGCTTGTCCACCGTCTTCATCTCAAGAAATTTGGGTTTCTCTGCTCGGAATCTGGAATGTGAAACCCTTTCAAGTGGAAGCTTGCTTTTTTGCTAGGGGTATAAATATGGCTTGATGTGATTTCCTGCTTTCTTGCTGCCCTAATGTTGCGAAAGATGAGGGCATTATTTACTTCCCCCTTTGCTTTGTTTATGCCAAATGCTTAGGCAACTTTTAGCACGGTTCGAAACTACATGGAAATGACCAACATTGTGAATCCAAATCCAAATGGTAGCTCCAAATATCTGATCACATAGTTCAGTTTGGAACTTGTACATGAAAATGAACTTCTTTCTTCAAACTAAACCACAGTTCTAACTTCTAAACCAGTCCAGGTAAATCATATGGGATCAGATCAAAACTTTATACGGTTCAGTTTTCTTCCAATTTCTATTAAATTTATCTCGGGTTTTGCTTAAAAAAAACCAAAGAATCAAACACATTTAAAGACTAACCAAACACACCACTGTAGTACATAATGTCATTAACAGTCAACTCCATACAGACGCCAACTCTTACGGAGTAATGAAGTTGAGAGGACAGTTTTTGGGGTAGTCCGAAATTGGAATCAACAATCCTCCGCAAAGCACTACTTGCTTTACAACATTTCCGGCACTTAAAACTAGGGCTGCTCATGGTTCGGGTTGGTTCGGTGGCAAAACCAAAAACCGAAAATTAATCTCGGTTTTCAACAATGTAAAACCGAAACCAACCCATGCATTATGAAAATCAATATCGGTTTTATATTGGTTCGGTTCGATTTTGTCACTTTTTTCGGTTTTGGGCTTAAATGTCATTTTTGGGCCTAAAGATTAACTTTTAGCCTCAAAATCAAATTTATGCCTGAGTTTTTATTGGGCTTTTGAGCCCAAACAATTAAGCATTCACAATAAACTTACCACCAACAATTAATCAATTATATATTATACTAATATAGCCCAACAAGACAATAAATTACGAGCTTTAAAAAATATAACTTTTAAAGTTCAAAATCAAATTACAATCACTTATATATTATACTAATATTATATTAATATATCATTAGTATTTAGTAGTGATATATACATCGGTTCGGTTCGACTTTTTGTATACAAAAAATTTCAAAAATCAAAACCAACCTAATCTCTAAAATTCAGAATTTTGAAAACCAAAACCAAACCAATTTGCTTGGTTCGATTTTTTTTTCGTCGGTTGGGTTGGGTTGGGTCGATTGGTTCGGTTGGTTGCTATTTACCGCTCCTAAAATTTCTATCTCCGCCTCAAATTTTTACAAAAATATCCTTGTTACTTATGGTTTTAATTTTTTTTTATTCCGACCCCATTATTATATACTCATTTTTATACTTTAATTTTATCAATTTTACACTTAAATTGTT
>JAOWAN010000043.1:6748211-6768288 GCA_028566635.1 Lobelia cardinalis
ATGAACACATACAACTTTTTCAATGTACACAACAAGATCAAACAAAAAACATCACAAGCATAACAATGAACTTCACTATCTTGATCAATGAACAGAAGCAGGTTAATCATTAAACACAAATAACTTTATTATCACTACATATTTCAGTAAACAACAAATAAAATCAATGAATTTCACCAGATTCACCAATAAACACAACAAGCCTAATTAAATAACATAACAAGCATACTCAATGAACACAACAAGCATAATCAATGAATAGAAAAATATGAATCGGTTTTGATTATTTCATCGTTAATTATTTCCTGATTATATGAAATTTCTAGTTATATGGAATTATTGATTATATAGAATATATAATACGCAGAATTCCTAAAATAATTCCCTATTTATATGAAATGGTTGTTAATAAATCAGATTTTTTATTTCAAATCAATTCCTTAATTTTTGGGATTAATTAAAATTAATAGGTGAGAGTGGAGGAAAGTGGGAGAGTGAGATACAATTGCTACATGAATGTATAGTTCTTTATACGCCTAAGTGTATAAAATAATTTTCAGTTATTATGTATCATACCGTCTGCAATCATCCAATATTATCACCTATAGAAATGACCAATGTCCACTGTGCTCAAAGCTTTTGTTTCTAATCCTTGTTATTTTTTCTCTCTTTTTGCCCAAACATAGTCATTATAAATCATATATTATGAAAAGAAACATCGTTAAATAAGGGTCGATGAATAACACGGATATTTTAGGAAAAAATATGGACGATATAAGAAATTTGAGCAACTGTAAATAGTAACTCAGAAAAAAAAAAAGGAAGGCCCATTTGAGAGGTTGAGTTATAAGTTGCTGGAAAATAAAAGGAAAACAAAAGAAAACAAAGAGAAAGAAAAAGAAAAAGAAACGTGATAGAAGTTTGGGATAATGGTATTTTAGGTCTTAATGTTTGATCACTTTGGCATTTTGGGCTCCCAGGTTCTAAAGTTGGTAATTTGGGTTCTAATGTTGCAAAATTGCAGCAAATCAGACATTTTTACAGCAAACTAGGCCCCATTGTTTGATAACTTTGGCATTTTGGGCCCTCAATATTTGACCACTTTGACATTTTGGGCCCCCAGGTTCCGTTATTTTTGGACGTTTTCTGTACAAAAAGGCTTGATTTGCTACAATTTTACAACATCAGGGCTCAAATCACCAACTTTAAAACTTGAGGACCCAAAATACCAAAGTAATCAAACATTGGGGCCTAAAATGCCATTAACCCTTGAAGTTTATGGGAAGATAGTAACGGCAGAGAATTGGCGGATCTGCAGGAGAATTTAAATGGGGGAATCAAAGAGGGAGTTTAATCGGATACAAGAATTAGGAAAGGAAGAGTCGTTGAATAACTATATAAATAGCAGATTGTATGTCCCTTTGCCAAAGTTGGAAGACAAGTAAGTGTGCAAAGAACGAACGTCGGAGCTGTGAATTAGAGAGAGATAATCGACGAAGAAGCTTGAGCATTTTGGGAGGTAAGATTTCCAATCGAGCAATTCATAGTTTTTTGATTTACAAGGTTTGATTTATTCTATGATTCGAAGAAAAATGTTTAAAAGAAAAAGGACCTCTCGGTCGGAACAGAGCCGAATTCTCTTTTGCTGCTGCTGTGGTTTAGCACAAAAATAATGAACTGTTAGTTGGATGATAAGGGAGTAAATTGTGGGTTTTGCTGTTTTGCCTACCAAAAGGCAATTCTTAGGTTCAAAATTCATTTTCCCGGGAAAATGTTACAATTGCACCTCGCAGTCGCACCGTAAAACCCGATGCAATTTTAAACACCCCTCCTCCCCCGGGGGCCCGGCCGTCCTCCGCCGCGGCAGTTTCCGTTTCTAGGTAATTCTCCTCCCCAATCCCACCTGATCACCTTTCCACTTCTCAATTTCTCCCCGTTAACTGCTTATGTACACTTTGATTCCTGCTAAAATTGACAAACAAAAGTCTGATTCAATCTAGACCTCACCTTTAATATCATGCTATAGTACCTAATTATGTGATCCGCGAATGGAATTTATCCAGAAAAATGTTAATCAATCGACTATTTTGGAATTCAAGTTTTCTTTTGAATATCGTGTTCACTGTGTCTCAGCATGTATATGTGAATCGTTTGTTGTTGTTGTTGCTGCTGCTGCTGCTGCTGTTTTCTTCCCTTTCTTTTTCGGTTTATTTATTTTCTTATGTATATGCCCTTTTTAATTGAAGGATTCGGAGCTGGATTTTGTATAGATGGGAGGGTTACTAGATATTAGAAGGGAGGTTGTATGCCTCTTAGTTTTTATTTGTTAAAAAAGTTAGACAACTTGCATTTTATGCGTTAAGTTAGGAGTCAAACACCACGTCTTGTTTGTTAGGTCTTAGGTTTGTTGGAGGGAAGCAGTGGACCTAAAGGATGGACTCGTTGGGGGTTACACTATGAAAATTCAAAATGTTCATGATGATCTTTAGATGTGGGTAAATGGTTGTGTCACTGTGGAGTGTTCGCCTCCATCCTTATTTGGAATGATATGAATTCCACGATTTTCAGGAAAAAAGAGTTGCCTTGAAATCTTTTATGGGATAGAATGATGTATATGGCTTCTCTTTGGGTTTCGACAAGGGGTCCTCATTACAGAGACGTAGAGACTATGAGCGATTGGCTTGCTTTAGTTTCTTTAAGTCTTTTCTTTTTTCTCCATTTGGTCTAATAGTATTTTCTTTTGATGGACGACTTGTCCATCCTCTTTGTTCCCTTTTCTATTTATATAATTCTTTAATCTACAAAAAGGAAAACAATGTGTAATCCCTATCCCATTTCTAATGGATTTTACCATGTAAGATTATCTATACTTTTAGAACATGAGTGAAGACGGCATGTACACATTTAAAATGTTTTTCTGTGTGTCTGCTTGATGTTAACAATGTAACTCGTAAGAACTTGCTCACTCAAATAATCACCAATGAGCTGCATAACAGTTAAAAACAAGCCTTAATACATAACTTATCGGATAAAGCTTATCCAGGAGCAGGTAAATGTATAGAATGCACCTATTGTGACATGAGGTGGCTCATAGTCAATGAGATATCGAGCTAAAAAGCTGCTAGGTATGTGGGGAGTCGTTAGGTACTTGTTTTCATTTTCTTGGTACGGTGCCATGATAATGACAAACAATTTCGCTGTTATGTTTCCTTATGATAATGCATGCGGTAAGATTTGCGGTTGATCTTGTGCGGTATACGCAGCATGACTCTACATCTTGGGGGCGAAATGTTTTAATTGTTTGAATTTGTCTTGTAGTGTATCTTATTTCTTGGTGGGAGTGTGGGACTGTATCCTATTTGCTCCTTTGCCAGTTATTGTAATTAACTAATTATTTTGGGGGTAAATGATGATATTTGCTGTAGCTTCATTTGAGGTGGTGAGAGTTAGTGTCCTGAATGATGCAGTTAAGTGCATGTACAATGCGGAGAAGGGATGAAGTGCCGTGTCACTGTTTGGCCTTTGTTGAGGTGATCATTAAGTTTCTTATTGTCATGCAGAAGCATGGTTCAGCCTCGTGTTGTGATCCCTCTCTTAGTTATAATAACACAGCCCCCGCCCCCCTAGCGACTGCCAACAACACAAAAAAAAAAGTGCCTGGATTGATGTCAGTGTCTTTGATTTGTAGGTTAGATAGGAGAGTTGGAGAATGTAGATGACCATAGATCTGGGAAAATTGTGCTGGAATTAAACGAAAGGCTGAATACGTGCTTGGTGATTAGCCCTCGTTTGATTCTGGGGTCAAGGAAATGGAGCATTGGACTGCAAGATTGCTCCCCTTATACTGATTTCCCTCTCTACAATAATTTATATTGATGACTAAATGAGTATATTGGTTTGAAAATAATTGAAGAGTACACTTGAGTTGTGTAACACTAGTGAGGCAGAAGCATTTTGTTGTCACTATTGGTCCACTCAGAATAACAATGTAATTAAAACTTTCTGTGGTAAGTTAATTATCATGCCTCCAGCATGTCATGTTTCCTTTTTTTTTCTTTCCCATTTCCGTTTTTCCGCTGTTAGAGCTTGTAATGGGCTGCATTATAAATTTGCAGTTTGTATATTGTTGAGTCTTGGCTATATTTGCCAGCATCATGGTTCACGAAATCTAGGAGAAAGAATGTTGGTGATAAAGTACTAACCTGGAGACTTTGAGGATTATGTGTGGATCACAATGTATCCAATGCTAGGTTATAGGGCTTAGTGATTTTTGAGTTTTCTCTTGAAATAGCTTTCATGTCTTTGGTTCATTAGCCTTCATGAAGTTCTGTGCCCTTTTTATGTATTGATTCCAAAAAATTAGGAGAATTTTTGGATTGAAAAAGAAGATTTAATAGATAGGAAAGTAGATGTCGACAAGAATCCATCATTACTTACATGACCATAAACCATAACAGACACGACCACATTGTATTACAGACACAACCAAGATGGAACAGAACCTAAAGACACAGCGCACCATTTGGGTTGCATGACCAATACGCTTTAGAGACATGACCAAATCCAGTATGCACTGTTGATTGCATAAACATCTATTCATGTCACATATGCCTTAGCTTTAGCTTTAACCTTAGCCTTTGCCTTTGCCTTTGCCTTTGCCTTTGCCTTTGCCTTTGCCTTCTTTTTCTGTTTTTGTTTTTGTTTTTGGCATCAACACACATTTTGTGCAGGTTTTAGTTTTCGCGCTTTATTCAATTTGTAGATTTTGATATATTAAAGCTCTTACAATCGCCTATCGTATGTGATCCTAATCTGTTTGCTCCATTTGACTGGGGATTGCTGACAAATGGCCAACTTTGGTGATCTACTGACCCTTAAAAGATCATTAATTTTATGATTTCTAGCCTTGAAGATTTTGCAAGGGCCATTGGATCAAAAATGGGGCTGCTGATCTGTCAGCATTCCCCCAGCCAAGTGGACCACATCGAGAGTTTCCTCTCCCCCATTGATCAATGCATTTCCCTTATTTCTACCAAAGATGCCACCTGCCATTCTTCTTAAAAATTGTATAGCCACAACACATTAAAAATTGTCTATATAAATGGTTGTGGCTTGTTGTGGGACATGTACTAGAGAAAGAAACATAACACACATACATGTGAAACATGAAGTGAACATAAACTTGGTACAAGAGTTCGCCAACAAACTCAATATCTCTTCTTTCCCATACTAACTTAGATGGTTGGAACCAACAAACATTAGAACTACAAAGTACCCCGTAAAACAAAACTCATTTCGAAGCAAAAATAGATATATTCTTAACTGATAGATTGTTGATGCTTGCTTGTTAAAGCCGAAACATCTCTAACTTGTTTTGCAGATGTATTTGCCAAAGGTTCTGTAGTTGCCCGAATTGATCAATGTAGTTTCACGACTTCATTGACCACCAGAAAACTGACCACCAGAAAACTTGATCACCGCCCTCCACCTCCTCCTCGCTTCATTTTCAGGGCATGGGAGCCTCCTCACTTGGAGCTCAAGCACAAGCAAAAGTGGAGGGGGATGATTGATCCCAAAGAGAGACAGAGGTGATATTGGAAGGTTGATTAACTTAAAAGGAATGGGTATTGGGTTAGTGGGAGAGTATCTTCTTAGCATATCCGTGAAGCATTAACTTTGATTCCCATACTTTACAACCAACTCTCTTTTGCTTCTCCTTTTGGTAATTTTATATGCTGCATTTTTCAGTAACTTTTGGTAATTTTTACTGTTTATAATTTGCACTGTTGGATATTGGTGATTTTAGGTTTACGTCAAAATGAACAAATAACCCTTCCAAATCTTAGTCCATAAATAATTAAAGATGGTCAAAAGAGTTTTGGGCACGACACCTCAACATGTTTAGACTTATTTTGCTTTATAGTTGATTTGATATTTGTCTGTTCGTGTTCTGCAATTAGATGTCTAAATACTTGATTAAAGTCTGAATAATTTATAGATAACTGATTTATATTTTACTAATATTAGATGAATGTGTATAATTGTTAGTATTAATTATCTATACTAATACATTTCACAATTAGTAATGATAATTCATAATTTAAAGCCTTTATTATTGCTGGTGTAAAGCAAAAAAACAAAAAGGGGCCTTCAATGTGATACATTTCTCTTCTTTTTCTTTTTTTTTTCAAACTCATTTGGATCAATTTTGATTATCATTGTTTATCATTTCATTAGATTTTTTACATTAAATTTGGGAAGTAAAATTTAAATGGTTATGCCTTTCTTTTATTTTTTTAATTAGTATTTTCTTTTTAATTATTTAATAACACTCAAACCAAATTTGAGATCCTGCTTCAAATGTAGTAATTCAATCACTTCATTTTCCTCTTTGTGTCAATCAATTTTAATTTTTTAATTTTATTTTATTTTTGCTATGAAGATTTTTTTTTCTTTTCAGTTTACTAAGCTGCCACAGTGTCTCAAGAATTATATGTGTATGTATGTTTGTGTCCTCACCCCTTGTGAATGGGATTGTGCATTTGTCAATTTTTTTTTTTTTTTTGTCTATTTTACTTTTAGTCTACATTTTTTTTATCGATTATTATTTTGATTTTGGTATTTAATTCTTTTTCTTTTTTGTCTTAAAAATTTTAATTTTGAGTTTTACACCTTAATTTTCAAATGAGCTTGGTAATTTACATTTTGAATGTGATCATAGAAAGGCAAAACAAAGTTAAGGAAGGAATACAAAACTTTCTAACATTTCAAATTCTCAAGTATTATATTAATTTTATAATCCTTAAGTGTTACGATCAATATCAAGTGTCAACATTCATATACATGAGTGTTAGCATTCATATATTATTAAAATAACTCTTTTAAACAATGACATATTTGAAATAAAATGTAGATCCACATCTTAATTTATTTAACGAATCGTAAAGAATGTGATGCAATAGGTTTGAATTGATTTGTGAGAGGATATAAATAATAGAGTCATAGTAAAAAGTGTATAAAATTATAATATAAAAATTAATTAAATTAAAATGTGATATCGATATTACGATCGATATGGTGATTTCACAAAATCAATGTAAGTCAAATTCATGACTTAAGCCATTTTTAACAATTTGCTTTACTAATGAAGGCAAAATCAAGGATTCCAGAGAGAATTTAAATTACATAAGAGTATTTCAAACTCGAACTCGGGTCTTTTCTCCCAAATAATGTCTCATATTTTATCACATTTTTCTAAAATTTTATGTCAATTGTTTAAAAAATGATATTAAAATTTTAAACTCTAACAAGGATTCCAGATATAATTTAAATTACATAAGAGTATTTCAAACTCGAACTAAATAATGTCTCATATTCTATCATATTTTTCTAAAATTTCATCTCAAACGTTTAAAAGATGATCTTAAAATTTTAAACTCTAAATTTTAGGATGCCTGTCAATTTTTAAATTTACGAGATAAAAAATGAAATATCAATTGAGACATAAAATCCCAAATTCTTTCAAACCCAATGGTATTGAATGAGTCCATATCTTTTGTCACATATATAGTTGGAAGAAAAGTCAACATCATTGTAGAAGTCTTGCTTCATGCTACAGATATAGTTGGCAAGAAGATAGTTTTAAGGAAGAATTGAAGGATACAAGTACAAATAACTCAAGTGTGGGTCTAGTATGTTCATTTTCTCTCAAATGTATGATTCTCCTCTGGTACATGCGCTGTATTGCTCCGAGGAAATCTGCTGTTAACACACAGCATTTTTCGATTTTCATAGCAACAAAAATGATACGGTGCGAACGTTCGAACATTTACAATTCAATTGTAAAAAGTTACGATTAAATAGTATAGTGTTACAATGAAATGATAATAGTTTAAACATTATTTTCAGATTATTAACATGCGAATGAATTTATCTCAATTATAAAAAATTATGATTAAATGATAGAATGTTACGATAAAATAATAACTAATAATAACTAGACGTAACCGTTCGCATATGCAGACATCCGACACGCTAGAGGGGTCGTTATAGCAAACACTAGTCAGAATTTGGAGATGAAAATGAAAGAGTCCTGACTGAGCTAATTAAATGGCAAGTTAAAATAAAATAATACGTATGTTGGTGAATGATGGATGGATGGAGCGGATTAGAAAATACTAATCAACAGACAATCACTATTATTATGCTTGTTTGTGAATGAAGTCGGATCTTTCTTGGATTGCATAGAGTTGAGCGAACCATTCACATGAACAGCAGAGGTCAAACCTTTCCATTAGTCATATTTGGTTTTTCATTCTAGAAAAGTTACAAAAGGGAGCTGTGAACATCTGAATAATTTTGTCACAAACACATGCTTTTTGGATTTGTCAATCAACACTACTTTTATGGTAAGTTATTTTTCCATTTTATTTTAAGTATTTATAATATTAACATATTATTAAAGAAAATATCACTTTCAACTCAGTTAAAATCAGAGGCAGAGTCAAATATTTTGAGGTGGGGATGATATTTAGGGGGCTTCGGGACACAGTCCAAATTTTTTTTCCCGTTTAGACAACTCGACGGTGAATCGGAGATGAAATAACGAAAAAGAAATTTACATTCATTTTATAAGGACTACGAAAAATTGGGAACAAAACGATATTATTTTATTTTAGAAATTCAACGTTTGTTTTCAAATTTAAAAAATAATAATAATAAAAATAAAAGAACTAAACTAGGTTTCGTCGAAAAAGAATAGGCAAGTTGAAGAAGACGAACAGAAGCGAAAACTCTCCATGATTTTCAGCGACCACTACAATTAATAAATAAATTTTCACCACGATGGATAATTATAAAAACGGACGGTAATTGTCAAAATTTAAATCAAATCCATTTAGTTATAGCGTTAACTGGTTAAATGGGTAGATGGTTAATTGAAATTCTTTTACTCAATCTATATCCGCTTTAAACGGACAGAGCTACTAACAAATCAAATTAAAATTCGCTCCATTAACAGCCCTATCCATAATTAAAATGAAACGAAGAGTGTATATATAGATATATAATTACCGAACTTTTATAACAATATTCATTAGGGTTTTTTGTATTTTAGGCCCCAATATTTTCGTGAAAAGGCCAAAAGGATCTCATATCTGACTTATTGCGGTTTAAGTTCTAAAATAATTTTTTTTGTTGCGAAATAGGCATTTTTTGACAGAAATCGTCAAAAACTAATGAAAAGGACTAACGTGCAATTCACGTGACTATTTAGGGAACATTTTAATCATTAACGATTTAACTAAACTTTAGGGGATGTAAGTGTAAATTTTAAAAAATAAATAAAATAAAAAATAAAATAAACCCACCTCCCCCGATCCCACCCCCTTCCCGTCTCCCCCTTCTCCATTCCCCCTTCCCCCTCCAGGTGAAGGCCTGACCCACCCCTGCAACCCGCCGCCGCCATCCTGTCATGCCCCGAGTTCCGTGACATCACGTTTCTCGAGGAGTGACGAAACGATACCCAATAACGATACGTGGAAGCGACTAAACGACAAATCAGGACGAATACGATATCAACATAATACTTTCAAATAAAAGACTACCTTGGTTTTTCTTTTCTTTTTAAAGTAACATATAGTACATCTATACAACTCCAAGCTAAGTGCCTAGAGTGTCTTACTCGAAAATAACTAACCACAACCACGGATTACCTACTTACATATATACATGTACACAAATTTACAGTTTAGTATACAATATCGTAACGCCGTGGGTTTGGAGCTATAAGCTCGCAAGAAGCCAAAAAAATATCTATACAATACTCCTAAGGCGCTTCTCCAAGCTCCCAACGCTCCCAACCCTGTCACCTGAGAGAAACAGAAGGAAACGAGACATATAATACACAAGGGGTGAGCTCAATAGCCCAATAAGAATTCCACCAACGTGGCTATGATGTAAGTATTTAGTTTATAAACATTTAACGTATATGAGAGGTGTATAACAATCACGAAAATGTATACAATGCTATCGTTGACCTATCGGAGGGGTATCAAGACAATGGTACTCGAATGGGACAACAGAGGGTAATCACATACACAGTCCATATCCATACGATTCCATGACACGTATGAGCCGGCCAAATGCCGAATTCACATGACTCGGTTCATCTAAGCACCACCTACAGATAATGCTTAGACTAATGAGCCCACACACATACAACTGGTGTTGATCATACCTCTTTTGCGAGGTTCACATATTCACAAAACTCATATGTACATGGGAGAGCACAAAGTCTATATTCAAGAATCAATCATAAGAGAATCGATAGAAAGATTCATATTGACGAGGATATGCCAACAATTCATAGAACGATACAATAATCACAACTCGATAAACACAATTTGATTCGATAATCCACAAGGAGGAAAGGTTCTAGGTTGACGAAAAACGCTTACCTTAGCTTCAAAACAACTTACGGGTACCCTCGATCCCCGCTACACACTTAAATCTAGTACACAAACAACATAAAGGTGTTAGCATCAGTGCTAATCAAACATATAAGAATCACATAATGTTATTTATATAAATAGCTTGTAAAAGAATCACTTAATTCCAAATAGGGATGAGTTATGTACAAATTTCTTTATGAAAACTAATTTTGAACGTAAATGGAGCAAAACCCTAAGCAACTAGGACAATGGCCTGACCCAAGACTAATCTGTCTCCAGAATCCCAGCGCCCCAAACCGACGTCCGGACCCTCGACATCCCAGCGTCCTCCCCCGGCGTCCCAGCGCAGAGGGTAGAAACAATTTCCCCAGGGGAGCATCCCAGCGTCGCCCACGACGTCCGGACGCTGGGCGTCCCAGCGCTATTATGACGTCCCGACGCTCGCGACAGGAAACCAGGCTTCACGATAAAAACCCAGAAGCCATACCTACACAACACCCATGATACTTCTTACATGGACACCCCTTTGATGCACAGAACCCACATGGCCACCCAAAACACTCATGGGTGAGCTATTTGCTCTACTCTAACACCAAATCTTACCCCCAGGCTCACCAGAGGTAGGAGCAGAAGACTTGGCTGAGCTCTCACACACACACAACACACATATACATATATTATCCCCACCAACAGATAGCACACACACACACCCACACACAAGGAAGAGATAAATGATCCAATTTAGAGAACTCACCCAACCTTCCTTGGCTGATCACCTTGCTCCCTCACGGGTTTCTTCTCTTTTCTCTCTCTCTCTCACTCACTCTCTACTGAAATGGAAAAAAGGAAGGGAATGGAAGTTCCCAGTACATGACCCCCTAGTCATACACCTCCAAGGTGTAAAATGTCTCAAAAGCCCTTATCAATTGTATTACCCATTGTCTCCTTTCAACCAGTTGTTATTACCTATTTAGGTAGTAGCTTCATAAGTATTCCCATTCCATTTCCTAATTTCACTTAGCTAATTATCTCAATTAAATGAGAAACATACAAACATAAATATATTTTACCAATATAATATCAATTAAAATGCAAATGCAATGCGAATGTAATAATAATAGAAATATATAATTCTATCGATTGGTTCGGGGTACTACACATCCCTTCTATCTCGACAACCCGCCACTACCTCTATAGCCATCACCACCAACTCGCCACCATCTTCTCCGTTAAAACAACCCCTTTACCCCCATTAAAGTCGGCGAGCCGCCTTCTCCCATTAGGCCGCCCTAATAGCTCACCCCCCCCACCCTATCCTCCATTGCCGCCGCCCCCCTTTAAAAATCAATAGCCCTAAACCCATCACCCACTTGCTTACCCTCAATTTCTCTCTCGCAGTCCTCCATTAAAATCGAGCAGCACCATTCGCCAGTAAGATCTGCAATAAATCTGGGAAAATCTGCTCCCTCTCTCTCTCTCTCTTCTTCTCCGGTGGAAATTTCATATTTGCTCCCTCTCTCTCTCTCCGATGGAGGTTGTGTGCGGAAGGAGGCATGTTGACTCCAAGGCTTTGCCTGAAGAGCTCATATTGGTGAATTGAGTGTGGCAGAAGTTGAAGGAAGGGATAAAATACTCGAGGTGGTGGACCCGCGATTGAAAGGAGAAGGGTTGGAGAAGGTGATTTGGTGATGGTGGTCTGGCGATAGTTGTGGGGGATTGGCAAAGAGGATGCCAGCGATGGAGAGGTGGTGACTTCGTGCGGATTGGGAGAAATGTGGAGAGGGAGGTGTGTGAAAGGATGAGCTAGTGGTTGTGGTTGGTGGTGGTGATGGTGATGGTTAGTGCCGGTGGTGGTTGTGGCTGCTGATGCTGGTGGTCGGTAGTGGTTTAATTAGGGTAGGGTTAATTAAAGTAAATTTTAATTAATATATTAATTATAATTAAAGTATATTTAATTAAGAATATATTTAATTAAAATATTAATTATATTTAATTAAAGTAACATTTAATTAAGGTATATTTTAATTAGATATTATTTGAATTAATGTATTAATTGTAATTAAGATAAAATTTAATCAAGATATTAATTAATTAAAGTTATATAAATTCATTTAGTATAGAGTTAAATTAATATATAATTTAATTATGGTTGAATTTAATTAAAGTAAGATTTAATTAAAATTGTTTTAATTTTAATAAATATTAAAAATAATTAGGTATTTAATTAAAATTTAATTGTGTAACCTTTAATTACGTTTAGTCCTTTTAGTTTACCTAGTTAGAAAAAGATGAAACCATCCATGAAAAACTAAGATTCCATGCATATTAGTCCTTCTCGTTAGTGTTTTGACGATTTCTGTCAAAAATTACCTATTTTGCAATAAAAAAAATTACTTTAGAGTCTATTTCACAATAAGTCAGACATGGAAATCCTTTTGGCCTTTTTACGGAAATATTGGGGCCTAAAATGCAAAAAAAAAAAAAAACTAAATATAATGCATACTATCTTTCTATATTCTCTCTCAAGATGAAGCTTCGTACGAAGGTGAAATCTTAATCTTATAAAAAGTCCAAGTGATGTTGAACGTGCATTTATTTCCTGCAAGTGGAAGCGAGTAGAACCAATCTTCTATAAGATTTAGAGAGAGAGAGAGTAAAAGAGTTAATTTGTCCTCTAACATAAAAAGTAAAAATATTTTAAGAAATAATACTTAAATAAAAAATTCAATGGAAGAGTTTTTCCTTTAACATAAAAAGTAAATATATTTTAGGAGATAATATTTTCGTAAAAAATTCACTGGAGGAGTTTGTCCTCTTCTAAATTCAGATACGAAGAAGATTGTCCTCGATCTTGATAAGGAAAAAAATACTTTTAAGAAAATAATACTTTAATAAAAAATTCAATGAAAGAGTTTGTCCTCTTGTAAATTTAGATATGGAGGAGATTGTCCTATTATAAATTTAAATATGGAGGAGATTGTCCTCTTGAGAAAAAAAAATGAGTTTATCCACAATATTAAATTTATGTGGAAGAAGAAGAGAATATAGAAATTTAAAATTTTAAAATTTAACATTTAAGAAGATAAAAATTTAATAATGAGTAAAATAATATTTACGGACAACATGAGAAAGAGAATTGATGAGCCCTGGCCCAATGGCCAGGCCTAATCCCAGCCCACAGATCAAGGTCCATAGGATTAGCCCACTGCAAGAGACCCAACTCCAATACAGAAGCGGATAAGGCGGCCAGGAACTCAGCCCAATGGGCGGCCTCATGGTCGTCATATCTACTATGCCCCAAGAGATTGCCACCTTCACGAAGCCCGCCCATATAGCACACATAGGGCGGTCACTCCCTCCGCCCGTTCAACCAACACATCTCATGTTGAAGGGGCGACCTACTAATACTTACCCTTCAGGATACCAGCGGAGGCGCGGCATGTACAGATGCACCCAAAGGGTCCCCTTCATTAAGACCGAGTCTTCCGCCAGTCAACCATGGAGATAATCATGCCTACAGTTACTTCCCCCCATGGGGGTTACGCCATCATCTCTCCTAGCAAGAAGGAAGGAGGAATTCAAGCTAAACGGTTACACTATCATTAATGGCCATCCATCCAACGCCTATAAAAGGCCCTCTTAAACACCTTTGCGAGGTAGCTTACTTTCGATATACTGAATTGCTGTCAGAACATACACACGCACTCACTGCAACCATATCTCTCTGTGAGCAATCCTCTTTACGTCCTTCTCTGGGCTGGTTAGGATTCCACAGCCTCTTTCCCCGCAGGAACTTACTCTCACGCCTGAGCGTGCGAGCGAGACCAAGCCTTGCTCAGCACGTTAGGTGTTTTCTTTGTATTCTCTGTTGACAGGTGACGCAAAGGATCACACTTGGAGCCGCTATCCAGCCGACATGTGGATTGAGTTTATCCGGGCTCGATCAAGAATATTTATGGATATATAAAGCAATGTATGTCTTATGCAATTACACTCAATTTTCTTATTAAAAGAAAGGAAAAGAGAACAAATGAGACTCATGTTTAATGGCGGAAAGAGAATTTATGAATAAGATATTTATTAGACATGAAGAACAAGGAGATAAAACTAAGAAGAGCCGTCTCTCATTGAGAGAGGAAGAACGGCGACAGAAAGCTTAGGAGGAAGAATGGCGGCAGAAGGTTTAGGTTTAAGAAGAAAAAAGAGTCCCCATGAACATGGTGCATACCATGACAGAATGGAGTAATGCTCGATTGAGCAATCCAAATTTATTGATAATCATAATAGAGTATTTATACAAAGAAATGAAGTTTTAAACCAAATAGATAAAGGATATACAATAAGTCCTACACTAAATAGGTAAAGTAAATAGAGTTACTATAATTATAACGCATACTATCTAGATCTTTATACTTAAAACTCCAGCTTTAACCCATTTCTTCTACCATCGGCTCCTTTGCCCTTCATCCTCCCATCGCCGCTGCTTACATTTGCTCATCGTCGCCACCTTGAACACTACCGAACCTAGAAGCATCTTCTCTCAATTCTGGGACACATAATCGGCAACGGGAATGAATTGTTCTAAATTTGAATATTTTCCATCTTTTCTACTCTCTCAACCCTCCGATTCTCGATCAAATGCAAAGATCATAAGAGGGGAAGCATTGAAGATAAGCTCGTAGGCGGTGATAGATTTTTGTTCAAATGTAAAAACGATGAAAAATAATGTTCGAATGAAAGAAGAAGCCATGGATTCGAGAGCAATGAGAAAGAGGGATTTAAGTGATGTGACAATAAATGGTTGAATGATCTAATTGCAGAGTATTTTGGTAACTTTACACATTTAAATATTGTATCTAACAATAACAAATATCAAATTATCTGTAATAAAAAGTAAATCGTAAAATATCATCACATATTGACGTAGTAATCCAAACCGTAATCACTTTATTACAAATTAATTATAAATTTCCAAAATGCACCGACTAAAACGTGGCCTTACTACAAAACCGGAAAGTGCACTTTTTACCTGCATTTTGCAAAGTCGACAGACACCCTCCTCCATCCATCCATGATAAAAATCGCACCTACCCTAGTCTCCACCCGTCCAAGTACCACACCGACGTGTCACTCTCACTCAACTCTCAGTCAAGACCACATCTTACCTCCACTGGGCTAATGGGCCCCCAAGCCAAACCCACAAAAGGCCCAAATCAGCATGAATTTCCAGGAAGCCGTTATTCCCAGTCCTAGCCGACCCACTAAAAAGTCCCCCACACAACAGTCCAAAACAAGTTTCGTAAGCAGTGACAAAATCAAAAGAGCCTCATCCCCTCCTCTCCCCACTTCATCTACTGACGCGTGTCCCTCTTTACCTCCCTCCCCCCACACGTGCGTTCTAGACCCCGCCGTTCCTTTTCGCCACGTGTTCTCTCTGAACACTATATATTCCTCCCTCACCCTTGTGCTCGAAGTTTCAAAAGCCGCCTCTGCAGCTCATTTTAACAGTAGTCAAAAACAGAGTGAGAAGAAAAACGCTTCAGACAAAGAAACGAGAATCAATGGCGGCGGATCTAGAATTGCCTCCCGGTTTTCGATTTCATCCAACGGATGAAGAACTCGTGATGCACTATTTGTGCCGTAAATGCGCGTCGCAGCACATATCTGTCCCAATTATCGCTGAAATCGATTTGTACAAGTACGACCCATGGGCTCTTCCAGGTACTTTTTCGTAATTTTTCTGTACTTTCTGAATTAAATTTATTGATTATTTTCCGGTGAAATTAAATTTTGGGGGTTTTTGGTTATGATTTTGTAGGTTTGGCTTTGTATGGGGAGAAGGAGTGGTACTTCTTTTCGCCTAGGGACCGGAAATACCCGAACGGATCTCGACCGAATCGGGCGGCAGGGAGCGGGTACTGGAAGGCGACAGGAGCCGATAAGCCGATTGGGCATCCGAAACCCGTCGGAATCAAGAAGGCTTTGGTGTTCTACTCCGGGAAAGCTCCGAAAGGGGAGAAAACGAATTGGATCATGCACGAGTATCGGCTGGCGGATGTGGACCGCTCCGCTCGCAAGAACAACAACAAAAATAACAGCTTAAGGGTATGAACTCGGATCTTTCCTCCGCCCCAAAAACCAAACAAAAAACCCTAGGAACGTTTGCCAATCTTTGCGTGACACGTGTCTCGTGACGCAAACTGGAATCACCCGTGCCCGCTCTCCGTTTAGTATCGGGACCGACGGGGTGATTGTCCGTACTTTGTTCGCCCGTGGGATCCAAACTATTTTTTTTGAAAATAAAAATTCTAATATATCATTAAAATTCACTAAAATCATGTAAATTTTGAAGTATATACACTAAAATCTAGTGTATATTTCCATTATGAAAATGTAATTGTCGAAATTTTTTATTTTTTAAAATAATATATATTTTTTGAAATATAGTTATTATTGACAATTAATAAAACGAAATAAACGGAGCATTATACTGACTTTTCTTGGCCAAAAATTGTACTTTTTTTAGGCTGTTTCACCTTTAGCGAATTATTATTTAATTATATTGTTTCTAATTTTATAAAATAAATAAATAAATAAGGAATTTTCATTGCAATTACCTTTTTCTAATTAATTAATTAATTTTTTAAATAATTTTTGTATTTCAAATTGTAACTCTGGTGGAACGACGAGACGGAGGGAGTATTCATTAGTCGATGAAAAAAAAAATAGGAAAACATTCGAACGTCCCAGAGGAAGACTTTTGAGAATTAAAAAATATATCCTTCTTATCATCAGTGACGCCACAATAATATGCTTACAATAATTTATTGGCTTTGATTGATTTTAATTAATAGAAAAACATGATTTTTTTTTAAAATAATACTAAAATTATACAATTAGCTATAGATGCTGAGTTGCTGACAGTTGAAATGTATGCAGTTGGACGATTGGGTTTTGTGCCGCATATACAACAAGAAAGGCACCGTCACGGCGGACAGGCAACCGCCACCGCTCCGCACCAAGCAGCCACAACAACAAGAAGTCAGCTTCAGCAGCCGCCACGAATCCGACAGCTACACGGAAATCGAGGAGAAAAAGCCGGACATTTCGATGGCTGGCGTGCCGCAGGCGCCAGCGGTGTTCAGCGATCTGGTGTACCTCGACCAGACGGATTCGGTGCCGAAGCTGCACACGGACTCCAGCTGCTCCGAGCAAGTGGTGTCGCCGGACTTCGAGGTGCAGAGCGAGCCGAAGCTGGAGGATTGGGAGAAGTACGGGAGCGTGTTCGATTACATGGACACCCCCGTGACGGTCGATAACGGCGAGTTGTTTGGGGGAAATCAGGGGAGTTATCAGATGTCGCCGCTGCAGGATATGTTCATGTACCTGCATAAGCCGTTCTGAAGTGTGACTTGGTGGTGGGGGGCATTCGCACGTGTCACAGGAGATTTATTTAATTCGATGAATGTGCACGTGCGAGAGTGGGGGATGACAATTGGATGACCCGTTTGAATTGGGTGGGTTGGATCATTTGATTAAATATGGTGCACTCATCTTGTAGTTTGGTGTTAGGGTGGTTTCATTCAGTTCAATTGCTGATAAAAGGAGGGGAGATAGAGAGGGAAAGTCAAATATGTGTACAGAACATGTACATGTATATAATCTATATATATATTATCTAGATTACAGTTTAGTGAGGTGGGGTGGTTGTTTGGCATATGCCTTTTGGGGGGTAGTATCGACATATTGATTGTGTGTTGGAACAATTCTTTTAGGCTAATGCCAAGGTTCGATTATATTTCTTCCTTTCTCTGTTTTGCACACATCTTTCAGTTTTAGTACTTGCCCAGATGCATACATGATGAAATTGCTTTGTGAGGGTGGGCTTCTCGTGGAGAATGGTTAAGAACATAGTCCGTTCGTCGGAGATCCTCCGACCCGGAAACAGTGTTCTCGATTTTTTCATATACAAAAAATTTTAAAATATATATTAATATCATTAATCAGTTACTTAGTGGCAATTGAAAGTATATAAATATTTTAGTTTAATTTTGAACAGATCAATAGGGAAATAAATTTGTGCCAAATGCATGCCTAAAGTCAGAAATATTTTGAGAAAAAATAACACACATCAAAAAATCAATAAGGATTCAAAAATGAGGGAGCGATATTAAGAAATAAGAAATGTCAAACTATCATACCTCGTCGATTATATTTTTAACAAATTGATTAGTATTCGAATATTAACTTTAAATCATTCAATTTTATAGTGGATTGAATTTTTAATTTATATTAAACCCTAAGGAAGAAAAGGTATTAAAAAAAAAAAAAAACAGATGGACAGAATTATGTATTGGAAAATTAGTTGAATGAATTTGGATATATTCTCCCACAAAATAACAATAACCTTTTTAATTTTGTAAAATAGTGAATTGACTTCTTCATATTATTTTTTTTATAATTCAGTAGGGATACGTTGCCCCATGTGCTCCATGATAGGTCGGCCAGTGCTCTGATTGAACATGGCTGAAGATGGCCGGAACCGGAATCGGAAGGTGCGGGTGAGAAATTTAAGGAAAAAAGTTGTGTTCGGATAGATAGTTTTTTATTTGATTTTTGAGTTTTTGTAATGATTAAAGTAAAAAGTAAAAGAGATAGATAGAAAACATGTGAAACCAATGAGAGAGAAAAATCAAAAACTAAAAATTTTGGATAAAAAATGTTCAAGTGAACACTTTCGAGAATATTATACGAAAAAATGATTTTCGAGAAAAATAAAGTGAAGTAAAGTAAAGAAAAGAAAAATAATTGTAAAATAATTTTTCTATACCCGTTTCATTAGCGGGAATATTTAGTAAGAAATTTTTCTAAAAACGAAATTTTACAAAATTTACAGGATGATATTTGCTAAAAAAAATTTTGGACGGTTATAAAACTTTCTCGTACCATTCAAACACAATCTCCAACGAGAAAGTTTTTATAACTTTCCTTTTTCTTTTGCTTTCCATTAATTTTCTGCTTTCCAAAAAAATTCAGACAAAATGTAATTCAAAAGTTGTTCAATTTTTTTTTTTTTTTAATGTTTTTCTGATAAGTTGTTCTAACATTTATGTGTTTTCTATATTGCCTTATTTTTATGTTTTTTCTTATGTATTTTTATATTTCCTGATCTTAAAGTCATGTAACTGATCATATGTACTAATAACGGTAGAAGATAACGATCATTAACAGAGGGAGCAATTTCACGTGTTTACAAGGATTGATGAATTTGCCCTTAATATTTTTGGGGTGATGTTATTTGCACACTTCAATTTTGATAAATTTATACTTCTTTTCTATTTTTTTAAATATAATTATTATAATATCCTTATTATTAAAAGTTAGGCAAAAATACTCTTTTGATCCCTAACCTATGGACGTTTTTTTTTTCCTTGATTGCATACATAACCTATTCAACATGACCTAATTTGATCCCTAAATTAAAATTGAAAGAATTGACCAAGAATTTAATTAAATAAATTGCTGAGTTGATATCTTTTAATATTAAACATATACTACAAATTAATTAATTAAAAAAAAAACATTACTCTTTCCCTCCCAGATCTGGGTTTCCCTTCTTCCCCCTC
>JAOWAN010000043.1:6768388-6786685 GCA_028566635.1 Lobelia cardinalis
AACCAAAGAGTCCAACTCAATCCATAACTCTTACTCACAACCAACTTCTCCCTATTTTCTAGCTCTTCAATTTAACGAGTTACAACCTGCAAAACGACTGGATAATATGCACAAACCTGACCAACAAATATTAGTACATTAGAACATAAAAGATTATAAGAAAGAAATATGAAATTATTATTTTTCCTTTGGGCAGCACTTGACTGTCAGGGTAACATCCAAGGTAGCACAAAATATCAGAGGTAACACCACGGGTAACATCCCTGGATTACACTAACAAAACGTACTCCCATTTCTTTTTAATTGTTCATAACAACGACATGTTACGAAAAAAAAAAAATTGCAGAAATGGTCCATGTATTAAAAAAATATTTAGACTCATGTAAATGTAACCCTTTAAAAAAGTTGAAAATCAAATCTTGTTAACTAGTATTAACTTCGAGATGGATTAGTGCGGCTCCAATAAATCACGCATTTGAAAAGGAACTCATATCACCTTTCGAAAATGAAGTCTTATCTTAACCCGGAAAGAATCTATAGTATAAAATAAATTATTAATTTGATATTTAGATAATATCAAATATTCAATTATTAGATTGAATCATTATGAGTCAGTTTTTTTTTTTTTTTACATTCATGTTACATGTTTATTCCTAATCGACTTCTTTGGCAGCATAACAATGGCAATGACACTTGAAAAAGATGAACAAATGTCGTTGATGCAGGGGGTATTCATGTCAAACTGCTATGGTGCAAGAATAAGTTTCAAGTTCAATGGAGAAACAAGTTAATTCTAGAAAATAATTTGGGGGCAAGTGATTATCTTTTGCCTCCATGGTAGGACTCTTTATATAGTATTCTAGAGAGTAGAATTCGTCTAGGTCTTAGATTCGTGCATGCTCAATACTTTCCTGTTTACTAGAATTCGTCTCCTTCTTGAACTAGGCCCAATAGGTAACGTGAATTAGAGTTATATTAAGAATACAATTTCAACAAATATGGGCATAATTAATACATAATACGCAATAGATATTTCTTCTACGATACGGATTCACGAGCATCACTCTTGCTCGTCTGTCAAGGTGCTTGGCTGACTGCCAGGTCTTTTGCATGCGCGACCATATTCCTTGGTCGACACAAAGGATATTCTCATAACTCTGCCCTGTTTTGTGCTATAATCTTCCTTGAGAGTATGCCTCATCACGAACAAGCTAGTCTCATCTTTCATCATTGTTCCCGCCACCCCTAACTCAGCAAGGAACAATGCTTTGAAATCCTTCCATGAATCAAAGCAACCAAACCTCAGTCTGCCCAGCCACGTGGTCACTTTCCCTGTCAATATATATACTTGCAAAACATGTACACCAAAGACCTATGTTATGAGAAATAACCATCATAGTCATCTCAAAACCAAGGATATGGTCATTGGCACTGGTTTGCTATTGTACGACTTCAAACTGCCCAAATTGATGTTTACAATTGGTAGTGTTTCTCTAATCCAGCGAGTAAACATTTTCCCTAATCTTTAGACGAGTCCCCCTTCCGACACTCAGTCTGTCTTAATTCCTCAAGCTCGATCTGATAAACATGGATATCTGCCTTATTGATTGTATCTTGATTTATGGTTGTCATAGTATCATGCTTGTCTTTCTCAATACCAGTTTCCTTGAGCCTTTGTTCCTTTGCCTGTAAGTTATCTCCACCATGCTCGGTGAAGAATCCTCCTCCCGCTCTTCAAAAGACCTGGGATGTTCTGCCCGCATAGGCGCCATTTTGGCTTAGAATCTACTACCCCAATAATAGTTGGAACATGAGGAGGTGGGGGTAGCCAGGTAGGTTATTTCATGGAGGACGATCTTCGTTTCCTCCTTTGCTTCCCGACCTTGCCTGTTACTCCCTCATTCCTTCTGCCTGAGCTTTTTTTGCTAATCTTTGCTTAGTGGCGATCAACTCTCGTTGCCTCATCAACGACACAAACTCGGCAGCCGATCCTTTACTCTTTCCTCATCCTTTGGGTCGATTTTGTCCACCAACAAGATTTTTGTTAGGTGAGTCACCAATCTGAAGTACTTTACGTTCCCTGTTACCTCGTTTGTGGCCGACCTCATTGCTCGTTCCTCCCAGCCCAAGTTGCCCCCACGCAGCTAATGACAAACATCATTCTGCTCGCTGTCCTTTGAGATTTCCTGACAAGTATTCTGATTTTTTTACCCTAGACCGACTCAGATTGTTGTCCAGAGCCACATGCTCCGTGGTCATCCCTGCCTTTCTTGCCCTAGCTGATGCGACTGGAACTAAAGGGGGCATACTTGGTGGAATTTTGCCTATAGGCTAGTTTTGGGTGATTAAAGGTTGTTGAGTGGTATTCTGGCTGCCGTTGGCTCCAACTGTCGACGATCATGCGTTCTACGTGTTATCAGGCATGGATTTCAGTTGTAATAATCTAGATTCAGTCTGGGTCACTTTAGCACAATGGTCCCAACAGCAAAACTACTGATGTTACATGTTTTTTTTCCTGTTCGGCTTCTCCTGACAGTGAGCACAACTCCGATAACACAACGGCAGCAATAAGACCTGAAAAAGATGATCAAATGTCACAGACGCGGGGGGTGTCCCTGCCAAACGGCTCCGATGCAAGAATAAGTCTCAAGTTCTATGGAGAAACAAGATAATTCTAAGAGAGAGTTTGAGGGCAAGTGATTGCGTACCTTTTGCCTACAGGATAGGGCACTTTTCTATAGTATGATCTGGATAGCAGAATCCTTATAGGTCTTGGATTCATATATGCGCAATACTTTCTTATTTACTATAATACATCTCTTTCTTGAACTAGGAGAATGTCCAATAAATAACATGAATCAGAGTTATATTAGGAACAAAATTCCAACAAATCTGGATGTAATTAATATATAGATACGCAATAGATATTTTTCTAGGATACGGATTTATGAGCATCACCCTCGCTCATCTGGCAAGATGTGCGGCTGACTATTTGGTTTTCTGCCTTGGCAACCATATTCCTTGGTTTGCTCAAAGGATATATTCTCATAAATGCATCATGTTCTGTACTAATAATCTTCAGCACCATGCTCAACTAACCTCGATCTGGATGGGTCTTGTGCTCGCCTAGCGTACGTGATACTTTTTGGTATCTTTAATATTTCTCCCTAGTTTTTAATTTTCTACTTCACGTACCTGTACCTACAAACACAAGCATACTAAATAGTACGACTTAGGCTTAGAGAATAAAGCTGACATGATATTACCTATTAATATTTGACATTTGTTTTTTTTAATTTTTGATGAATCTCACAATTTTTACTCTATTTTTTTCTTATTTTTTACTTCAATCGTTACAAAATAGCGTATTATTTTGCTAAAAATCAAAGCATATCAATTTTCTAACCTACACCTTGCATAATCTCAACAAACATAAAAAAATGGGTACTAATACACCCGCGAAATGTACCATACAAGAATTTTGTTACAATAAAGCAATGTATTTTATAAAAGTTAGATCACGAATCCAATATTTCCTAATATCATAATATCACTTATCTATATTACATGAACCAATTGTCCATGTCATCATTTTTAGTGTTGATGAACAGTGTGCACAGATTTTTTTTAAAAAAATAAAAGACAAAATGTGCAGTTGTTGTACAAGGGGAGAGAAAGATGGGATAGTGACTCGACCCGTCTTTTCCCCACCCTTAGCCTACAGTCACTCTATTTGGTAAGTAAAATTTTTTAAAAAAAATATTTATCATATTTGATCACTCTTTTTTATTAATTTAAAACCTTTTTTGTCACTTTCTTTTGATTTTTTTAAACTTTATTTTTAAAAACATGACGGCATGAGTTATTTCTAGTATCATATATATCGCATATATATTTTTAATATCACATTCAAATATCTTTCAATATTTATGAATATTAAACACTTTTCATCTATTACCTCTATGTATGCTCTCACAAATCAGGGAATCAAGGGGTGGCTCAGTGGTAGAGCTGAGCTTTACAGTATGTAAGGTCTCAGGTTCGATCCATTCCCATGCCCCTTTGGGACAAAAAAAAAATGCTCTCACAAATCAATTCAAATTTTTTACATCACATTCTCTCTCTCTTTACATTACATTTAAATCTTTTACAAATGCTCTTACAAATCAATTCAAATTTTTTACATCACATTCTCTCTCTCTCTCTCTTTATATTATATTTAAATCTTTTACATCATAGAGCCAATTTAATATTATATTTAATAAACTCATATTATCTCATATTTATATTGTGAATAATATCATATCATTCAATATTATCGTATGTAATAGGTATCATCAAACCCTAATTATACATCATTTTTTATAAAGAGAAAACAGAATCCACAAAACTTGAAACTTTGGGCATAGAATATTCCTAATAGTGACACTGATTTCACAGTCAGCAGAAGATTCACTGCTTCTCTTGGACACCTACCTACATTATTAGATCCAATGACATTTGACTGATGTAAACTCTGTGTTGTGGTTGCGAGAAAACCTTTTATTGCCACATGTCTCTGTCCTACAATACAATGATGGAGTGGAATCAGTAGAAATGTTTTTTTTTTAGGGAAGATAAAAATAGTACCCCCAGGAGTAATTTATCCAAAATGGAATAAACGAAAAGACAAAAAAAAAATTACATTATAAAAAGGAAAAGTAAAAGTTCCAAAGACAAAAAAAAAAAAAATTACAGACAGAGAGGGGATGATAGGGGGAGAAAATACACAGAGAGAGAGAGAGGGAGGAAGAAAGGAAAAGAAAAGACTTTGAGGACTTTCTCTCTCCTCATATCCCTCTTCCATTGGCGACCCCATTGATTATTTTCTCGCTAAATTACACTCCAATTCTCCGGGTATTATTTTAATCTTTGTTGTAAAAGATTCAATTTTTGAAACCTTTTTTTAATACCTTCATTTTATTAAGACAATTGTATTTTTGTTAAACTGTAAAGAGTTGGTTTTTGCAATGCATATCTGATCTGATCTTCGTACAGTCATTTGGGTATTTCGTTTTGTATGCTTAATGTTCTATTTTAATGTTGAAATGCCCATTTTTACACCTGGGAATGGATTTAAAAAAATTGGTTTGTTTTTGTGTTTGATTTTTTTAAATCACTGACTTTGCTTCATGGGTCTCGTCATTTGCTTGCATTTTGTAGCTTGCAGTGGTTATGGTGCGGAATTAAGATTGGGATGAAGGGTAATTTTGAGATTGTGAAGTTTAATTTCCAGAGTAGAGGGAGCTTAAAATCTGCATACTTTTATCAGGAGTTAGTTGTGCAACATTTGCATTTTTACATCTGCTGAGGTTAGTATCTTTTATTTGGTTCCATTTTGCCAATTGTGAAGTAGGTTAATTTTTGGGAGAGTGAATTGAGTTTTTCTTTTCTGTCTTTTTCTTTTGTTGTTGTAGTATTAATAGGTTTGGCCGTGTGGCATTCTGCAATTATTATGATTATGGATGTGTGAAGCATTTTACATTTCTGCCTTTTACTAGTGCCGAGAGAGCTCCCCTAGTGGGTACTTGTGCTTCCCTGAGCTATAAAGTGTGTTTCCTTAAGTCTTGAAATAGTATAGGGGGAGGCGGGTACCGACTCATTCATCTTGGTATTGAGATCACCAATGTTAGAATAGAACATTTGCCTTCATTGTAATCTAACAGAATATGAACATCATGTCATGTGGGCTCAATCTTATGATGGCTTTTGTATTACTGATTTGGCATGTCGGGGTATTGACTTGCTATGATTTCCAGGAGGCTAAGGGGAGTGTTGAAGAGGAATCTTCGTGCAAATGTCAAAGTCTCCCTCCCCTGATTCAAGAGCGCTTACTAACTCTGGGAGTAGGTTTGTGCTGCTGTCTCTGTTTCGCTGTATCTACCAGGATATAGTTCTCACTAGTATGGGATATACAATTAGTGAACAGTTACACCTGTGCTGCACTGATATCATAAATATAGTTAATGTAGTTTACACGAAAAAGTCATGAAGAATAAACAATATACTTTAAGAAAATATGGCTTTTTAATTGCCCCCAGTCCCTACTATCTTTGAGATTGCTCAAGGATGAGAAGCTGATATTGCTGCTATATAAATTAGTCAGAGATCCCTATAAAATTTCTTTAGTTGACTTGGTACTTCATCTTATCAGTGTATGTATGTTGGCAATGATATACTGATTGTTGACTGAGATTCTCTATTTATTAATCAGGAAATCAAATGGAAGTACAGAAATGGATGATCTGGAAAGAACAATGCCAAGGGTCGCTCAGCTTGTTGAGCAGCTGCACGCCAATGTATCCTCACCGCATGAAAAAGAACTTACTACAGCGAGATTGCTTGGAATTGCTAAAGCAAGAAAAGAAGCCCGTAGCCTTATTGGTTCACATTCTCAAGCAATGCCACTGTTCATATCCATTCTTAGAACTGGAACTCCGCTTGCAAAAGCAAATGTTGCTACCACATTGAGTGTCCTGTGTAAAGATAAAGACTTGCGTTTAAAGGTGCTTCTAGGTGGTTGCATCCCGCCACTATTATCGCTTTTGAAGTCGGAGTCAATAGACACAAGGAAGGCAGCAGCAGAAGCCATTTATGAAGTTTCTTCAGGTGGACTTTTAGAAGATCATGTGGGCATGAAGATATTTGTTACAGAAGGTGTAGTGCCTACCTTGTGGGAGCAGCTTAATCGCAAAAACAAGCAGGAAAAAGTGGTTGAAGGCTTTGTTACGGGAGCTCTGAGAAATCTTTGTGGCGATAAGGATGGCTTCTGGAGAGCGACCCTCGACGATGGTGGAGTAGATATTATTGTAGGGCTTCTTTCTTCTGATAATCCTGCTGCTCAATCTAATGCAGCTTCTCTATTGGCTCGTGTGATGCTGTCTTTCAGCGATAGCATATCCAAAATAATTGATTCTGGAGCCATCACAGTTTTGCTGAGACTCTTGGGTCAGAAGAATGATATTTCTGTCAGGGCTAGTGCTGCTGATGCCTTGAAGGCCATCTCTTCGAAGTCAACCGAAGCTAAGAAAGCTGTTGTTGATGCAAGTGGCGTGCCGATTCTCATTGGAGCTGTAGTTGCTCCTTCAAAGGAGTCCATGCAGGGAGAGGGAGGTCAGGCTCTGCAGAGGCATGCGGCACAAGCTTTAGCAAACATATGTGGTGGAATGTCTGATCTAATTCTGTATCTCGGAGAACTTTCCCAGTCCCCGCGGTTAGCTGCTCCAGTTGCTGATATAATTGGAGCACTGGCCTACTCTTTGATGGTGTTTGGGCAGATATCTGATCCCGAAGAACCATTTGATGCAACACGGATTGAAAGTATTTTGGTAGTACTTCTCAAACCTAGAGATAATAAACTGGTTCAGGAGCGTGTCCTTGAGGCCATGGCTAGTCTGTATAGCAACAACTGCTTGTCAAGATGTCTTAATCAAGCAGAAGCGAAAAAGTTGTTTGTTGGGCTTATAACAATGGCTACATCCGATATTCAAGAGTACCTGATACTCTCTCTGATAAGCTTATGTAGTGATGGAGTTGGTGTCTGGGAGGCCATTGGAAAGAGGGAGGGAATTCAATTACTGATGTCTTTTTTGGGCTTATCCAGTGAAGAGCATCAAGAGTATGCTGTTGGGTTGATATCAGTCCTAACTGACCAAGTTGATGACAGCAAGTGGGCCATCACGGCTGCTGGAGGCATTCCTCCGCTTGTCCAGCTATTAGAAATGGGATCTCAGAAAGCTCGGGAGGACGCAGCACGTGTTCTCTGGAGCTTGTCCTGTCACAGTGAAGATATACGTGCCTGTGTTGAAAGTGCGGGAGCTCTCCCGGCATTCTTGTGGCTTCTCAAAAGTGGTGGAACAAAGGGACAAGAAGCCTCGGCGAAAGCACTAACGAAGCTTATTAAGAGGGCTGATGCTGCCACTATCAATCAGCTACTAGCTCTTCTCCAGGGAGACACTCCTAGCTCAAAGGCCCACATTATTCAAGTGTTGGGTCATGTGCTTACGATGGCATCGCATGCTGATCTCGTGCAAAAAGGATCCCATGCTAATAAAGGGCTAAGGTCGCTTGTCCAGGTTCTGAATTCTTCAAATGAGGAGACCCAAGAATATGCAGCCTCGGTCCTTGCTGATCTGTTTAGCAGCCGTCAAGATATTTGTGATAGCCTTGCAACTGATGAAGTCGTGCATCCTTGCATGAAGCTTTTGACCAGCAATACCCAAGGTATTGCAACACAATCAGCTAGAGCCCTGGGTGCTTTGTCTCGTCCAACCAAGACTAAGTCCTATATTGCAGAAGGAGATATCAAGCCTCTGATCAAGTTGGCCAAAACGTCTTCTGTTGATGCTGCTGAGACCGCTGTAGCTGCATTGGCCAATCTGTTGTGTGATCCCCAAATTGCTGCAGAAGCACTGGCAGAAGATGTTGTTTCTGCGTTAACAAGAGTATTGGGAGAAGGAAGTTCTGAAGGTAAGAAAGATGCATCTCGTGCCATTCTCCATTTACTTAGGCATTTTCCAGTAGGTGATGTACTCACAACCGGTGCCCATTGTCGATTTGCTGTTCTCGCAATTGTTGAATCCTTAAATGGAATGGATCTGGATGGAACTGATGCTATTGACACTTTAGAAGTAGTGGCTCTATTGGCTAGGACAAAGCAAAATGGGAACTTTGCTTATGCACCCTGGTCTACCCTTGCTGAAGTTCCATCAAGCTTACAGCCACTTGTGCGCTGCCTGTCTGAGGGCTGTCCAATAGTGCAAGATAAGGCTATAGAAATTCTGTCTAGGCTTTGCGGGGATCAACCAGTTCTGTTAGGTGACCTGCTGGTTGCAAAATCAAGATCCATCGGATCATTGGCTAATAGAATAATGAATTCTACCGGTCTAGAAGTGAGAGTTGGGGGGGCAGCGTTGCTCATTTGTGCTGCGAAAGAACATAGAAGTAAGTCAATGGATTTACTTGATGCGTCAGGATACTTAAAACCCCTCATATATGCACTAGTAGATATGATGAGACAGAATTCTAGCTGTCGCTCCCTGGAAATTGAAGTCAGAACCCCTAGGAGTTTTGTTGAAAAAACTGGCTTCCAGGAAGGAGGAGAGGTCGATGCTCCTGATCCGGCCACTGTCTTAGGAGGTACCGTTGCCCTGTGGTTGTTATGTACAATTTCATCAGTTCATGACAAGAACAAGATAACTGTGATGGAAGCTGGGGGGCTTGAGGTCCTATCTGACAAGCTTGCTCGCTATACTTCTAAGTCACTGGTAGGTTTTAATCTGGTCCTCTTTAAAAATTTGGTGTTTTTAACTTTCCTTGTATTCTCTTTTTGCCTATAGGTAAAAGTTACGCAGAAAACTATTGGCAATGCTTGAAAAGCTATGCTGCTGATTTGAAATAAATTTATCCATGTCATGCTGGACAGAAACTAGCTACATACATAAATTCACATTAAACATACGTCCAGGAAAAATATCCAGCCGGAAAGACAATCAGAAAATAAATAGGTCATGCTGCATGCATATATTATTGGTCGTCAGTTCTTTAATAAATAATTTTGGGGAAAATTGGCGTAATTCAATCCTGTGAGTGGATTATATTATCTTTTGGTTGCCATGGTAGGTTTTAAATTTCTTAAAGTTTGACCTACCTCACCTACCTTGTCTGAATCGGCTGTCTAGTTATGGAGTTAGTAAACTTTGTGTGGAATGTTGTATTTCTATCTGTGGTATAACCGTGTAAGTTATGATGAATCTGACAAGAGTCAACACGCTACAACACCAGACTTCTGAATTTTGCATTTGCTGTTTTGATAATAACACCTGCAATTGCAAAGGATCAGTGTGAAGGGGACAAAACCCACCAGGCAAAGGCATGGTACCATGCAAATCAGAAGTTGACATCCAAACCCAGAAATACAAGTTCACTGACTTCCAGTGCATTCATTTATTAGGGGCTTCTTTCCTAGAATTTCCTGAGCTTCTTTCGAGCGTTCCCGCCTATGTTCCACGAGCTGTTCCTAGGTTTTGATAAGTCTTGAGTAGAGTCAGAATCTGCTTGTATTACCAAAACACTAGAACACCACCCGTCTAAGTTACATTTCCTGTTCTGCAAACAACACCTGTAAAGCGTCACCATCAAGGATATCACGCACCAAGCAAAGGGCAGTGATAGGCCCAGCAGCATACAAATGGCAGTCAAAACACAAAACCAGATGTCAAAGGCTGAAATACAAGCACAGCAATACTAGTTCTAAGACTTCTGGCCAGGGTCTTCAATGCATTCATTAGGGGATTCATTCCTTCAGTTCTCAAAGCTTATCATCAGGTGTTTCCTGCCTAGTGTTTCCCCAAGCTTTTCACCCAATCACCCATGGTTGATCAGAATAAGGCTATTGCTTGTGATACAGTTACAACGAAAATCATGCAAAGGTAGCTTGTTTTGTGTGTTTGAAATGGGATTTGTAAAGGATATCCGCACGCTGGGAGTAAATCAGCTTTACCCTTATCCAGGGGACACATGTGGCCTTGCTACGGGGAGAGGGAGGGAGAGAGAGAGAGAGAGAGAGAGAGAGAGAGAGAGAGATGTAACAGTGTCCATGCAGAGGAAAATGTGCTGAAACAAATATTTAGCCAACCCTATAGAGACACTCTGGATTTTCCTCATGTGCATAAACATTGGGAGGTCATTATTGCTCAAGTATATATAGAGGTCTCACTTATTTCATTAATATTGTTCGAAAAGAGTTGATTGCTCTGGTTTCAAGCTCTCTTTTTTTTTTTTTGCAGTGAAACAGCTTCCCCCCCTCAGCAATCTTTACGAGCTCTCACCTTCCCGTGTTTTAGGTTTCAGGTGATGCTATCACTCAGCAGCTTAGGTTGTTAAGATTGATCCACTGTCCATCCTGCATAAGCTGGAATCTGGATGCCACTACCACATGCATGTCAAACAATTAATGCCAGTAAAATTTGATGTACATGAAACCAAATTTGGCTATAAAAATCGGAAAATGCTAAGAAGTGCACATAGGGTACTTGCTAAACATCCGAAATTGGATACGTTAAGCACTGGAAAAAGCATCAGTTGGGTTCTTAACTAGTGCACTTACCTGTTAGCATGACCCATAATAATATATGATCAAGGAACTAATATCTTTGTTATCCTTCTTAACTCGACTGCAAATAATTGAATGGTATAAGTACAAGACTCTTGTTTCTGTTAAAATATTTCTTCTCTTTTCCATGTCTCAAAATTGTTTACCCATGCTTGTTTAAAAATAATCTTGCTTTGGCATATTTAACAAGCGACTTCAACCTCTGGCAGGCAGAGTTTGAGGATAGAGAAGGCATATGGATAAGTGCCCTGCTTATGGCTATACTGTTCCAAGATGAAAATGTGGTTTCATCTCCGGTTACCATGCGCATTATGCCATCACTTGCAGTTCTGCTAAAGTCTGATGAGATCATTGAAAAGTTTTTTGCTGCCCAGGCTATGGCTAGTCTTGTTTGTAATGGAAGCAAAGGAATAAATCTTGCAATTGCAAATTCAGGGGCAGTTGCCGGGCTAATGACTCTAATTGGCTACATAGAAGCAGATATGCCGAACCTTGTTGCGTTATCTGAAGAATTTTTGTTAGTAAGGAATCCTGATCAAGTTGTTCTACAACACCTTTTCAAGATTGAAGAGGTAAGAGTTGGCTCCACAGCACGTAAGACTATCCCTTTATTGGTAGATCTCTTAAGACCAATGGCTGATAGACCAGGTGCCCCTCCATTTGCTGTTCGCATCTTGACCTGCATTGCAGATGGAAGTGATGCAAACAAACTGCTTATGGCAGAAGCTGGAGTACTGGACGCTTTGAACAAATACCTGTCTTTGAGCCCTCAAGACTTAACTGAAGCCACTATATCTGAGCTGTTGAGAATACTATTTAGCAACCCTGATCTTCGTCGATATGATGCAGCAGTTAGTTCCTTGAATCAACTAGTAGCTGTTCTTCGTTTGGGATCGAGAAATGCTAGACTAAGTGCTGCAAAGGCTCTTCATGAACTTTTTGATGCCGAGAACATTAGAGAGTCTGAAATGGCTATGCATGCACTTCAGCTCTTGATTGACATGCTTGATGCCGCATCAGATAGTGAGCAACATGCTGCTCTTATTGCCTTGATCAAGTTGACTTCAGGAAGCATGTCTAATGCAGCTATGGTGAATGATGTGGAAGGAAATCCCCTGAAGAGTCTATGTAGAATCTTGTCTTCCAGTTCTTCTTTAGAATTGAAGAGTGATGCAGCAAAACTCTGCATTGTACTTTTTGGGACCTCAAAATTCAGAGCCATGCCAAATGCCTCAGAATGCATTGAGCCTCTAATACTGCTGATGAAATCTGATAGTGTTACTGCAGTAGAATCTGGTGTTTGTGCTTTGGAGAGATTGTTGGATGATGAACAAGCAGCAGCACTTGCAGCAGAGTATGATATTATCGATCTTCTTGTTGGTATGATATCAGGATCAAATCATCGACTTATTGAAGCTAGCATATGCTCGCTCATTAAGTTAGGGAAAGACCGGACTCCCCGCAAGTTGGATATGGTTAATTCTGGCGTTATTGATAATTGTCTAGCGCTACTCCCAACTGCACCCAGTTCGCTATGCTCCACAATTTCAGAACTTTTCCGAATTTTAACAAATAGTAGTGCAATTTCTAAAAGCGCTGCTGCAGCAAAAGTTGTAGAACCTCTTTTTATGGTGTTGCTTCGTCGTGATTTTGGTCTTTGGGGACAACACAGTGCCTTGCAAGCACTTGTTAATATATTGGAGAAGCCACAAAGTCTTGCAACTTTGAAACTCACTCCTAGCCAAGTCATTGGGCCCCTGATATCATTTTTGGAATCCCCATCTCAAGCTATTCAACAACTTGGAACTGAACTGCTCTCCCATCTGCTTGCACAGGAGCATTTTCAGCGAGATATTACGACGCAAAATGCAGTTGTGCCCCTTGTGCAGCTTGCAGGAATCGGAATATTGAATTTACAGCAAACAGCAGTAAAAGCGTTGGAAAACATATCGACAAGCTGGCCAAAGGCAGTTGCTGATGCTGGTGGTATATTTGAGCTAGCAAAAGTTATTATTCAAGATGATCCTCAACCACCCGATGCATTATGGGAATCGGCTGCATTGGTTCTCTCAAATGTGCTTCGCTTCAATGCTGATTACTACATCAGAGTTCCTCTGGTGGTTCTTGTGAAGATGTTGCACTCAACTTTAGAGAGCACCATAACAGTGGCTCTTAATGCACTGATTGTTCAAGAAAGGGCCGACGCTTCTAGTGCGGAACTGATGAGCGAAGCTGGTGCCATTGATGCTCTTCTAGATTTGCTAAGGTCTCACCAATGTGAGGATGCATCAGGAAGGCTACTCGAATCTTTATTTAACAATGCTAGGGTACGAGAGATGAAGATCTCTAAGTATGCGATAGCTCCTCTGGCACAATATCTTTTAGACCCACAAACTAGATCGCAGTCAGGTAGGCTTCTCGTAGCTCTTGCTCTTGGCGACCTCTCACAACATGAAGGACTGGCCAGGGCCAGTGATTCTGCCTCTGCTTGCCGTGCATTGATAAGCTTGCTTGAGTATGAGTCAACAGAAGAAATGAAAATGGTGGCGATCTGTGCTTTGCAAAACTTCGTCATGCACAGTCGAACCAACAGGCGAGCTGTTGCAGAAGCAGGTGGCATATTGGTTATTCAAGAATTGCTGCTCTCTCCTAGTCCAGATGTTTCTCGACAGGCAGCGTTGCTGATCAAATTTCTATTCTCGAATCACACACTGCAAGAATATGTATCAAATGAGCTTATCCGGTCTTTGACAGGTAAAATTTCTGTTACCAATAGTCTACATCCTGGTTAAGTTTCAGATAATTCTAAACAATAAAAATCCTTTGATGAGTAGATGGATACAGCATGCAGTGTTAATGAACTCCTGTGCTTATTTCCTTAGTTTAACTTTGTTTATAGATATTGGGGTTATTTAGAGAGAACCTATAGTACTCAACTCAGCCTTGTCCTTTTGCTCAGGGTGAATACTAAAATCCTTCTTCACCATTTGTTCTCTGCCAAAAAAAATTAATAATAATAATAATAAAGTTAAAGCCACACTCACTTTTATCCTTTGAATTGACGTACGTGCTTGTTATTTTTCTTCCCCTATGTTAGCATTACTCTCTTCTTAACTGGTGCACTTATTGCTCATCGTTTTATGAATGGAAACCATCTCAAGCGACGTTATTTTAGACTTTTAGTTGAGGCCAAAATGCAAAAATGGTGCCCTCAAAGTATACAACAATTTCACATGTCCTGAATTCAACCTGTCCCAACCCAAGCCATGAAAGTAAATTTTGAGTATTGGAATACCTGACCAAACATTCCTTTAGGATGCTAACAGATTTTGGCAGAGAAATTGTAATGTACTATTCCTTTGTCCTTTTCCCTTCTCTTTTGTCACTTTTCCATTCTTTTCTATTAGTAATCCTAGCTCATTACTTTGCCCAAAAACCAAATAGCCCCTTTTCAACCACCTGTCACCATTACTGAGCTCCATAACCACAGCCAACCTCCCTGTAATTACAGCACCCAAATTATCTCGCTAACTAAGCCACGCTCACTTCAAGTAGTTTCTGGTGTAATCACCATAGATCCAACTGCCACTTTCAACATCCATCATCAGAACCAAACTTAACATTCATCAAACTCCATAACCACCACCTAAACCACTCCCCCCACCAGCACGACCCGTCCTAACAATGATATGCTAGCCCATCTGCCCACAGATGTCAGAGATTAAGCCCAAATTTCCGAATCACAAGATGATGATCGTGAATAAGATCTATCGCTACCGTTATCAAATTACCCAGGGGGGGGGGGATGATGTGTTCATATTTGTTGGATCTACTAATTTTGGAAACCGTCAAAACCCGAATCAATACTGTTGTGGGGGATCCAACCGTTTTTATGAACCTGCTGCGGCCTGGATGGTAATTTTTGTTACCGTGAAGAGGTGAAGGGAGAGGGTTATAAGAAAGGGGAGATCTGCAATGTATGAACTGTAAAATTAATTTTAGAACAAATTCTGAACAGAAATAGCTTAAAACAAGAACATTAGGAAAAAGTGCGTGCTTGTTATAGACAGGGGGATGGTATAGAGTGGTGAGCCAGTAATGACTGAAATTGTGATGCGTGTTATCGAGGCAATAAAAGAGCAAAAGAAAGGGGAGGACCTGCAAGGTTAGGTTTTTTCTTTTTGTGTTAAGATATCTGATAAATGAATAAAGGAATTGATCTGCGTATTTACTTGAGTGATCAGTTGTTTTAATGTACATGCTGCTAGCAATGTCTATTTGCAGAGCTGAGCCTTTACTTGTATATCTTATCTTGTAAAGATGAGAAGTTGTAAATATATTCCTACCTATAGTATAGTATCAGAATATTGATTTTGCTTCGCTGCCTTCGGTATGCAGCCACATTAGAGAGAGAGCTATGGTCCACGGAAACTATCAATGAAGAGGTCTTGAAGACGATACATGTTATATTTTCCAACTTCCCTAAGCTTCACATATCTGAAGCCGCCACTCTTTGTATTCCCCATTTGGTAACAGCACTCAAGTCGGGTAGTGAGGCTGCTCAAGATACTGTATTAAGTACATTATGCCTATTGAAACATTCTTGGTCAACCATGCCCATAGATGTCTCTCAATCTCAATCAATGGTAGCAGCCGAAGCTATTCCCATACTGCAAATGCTTCTGAAGACATGTCCGCCAGGTTTCCAAGACAGAGTAGATAGCTTGTTGCATTGTTTACCAGGTTGTTTGACTGTTACCATCAAGCGTGCCAACAATTTAAAGCAGGTCATGGGAGGCACAAATGCCTTCTGTCGACTGACGATAGGCAATGGTCCTTCACGGCAAACGAAGGTAAGGTAGTTTCATTCAGGAGTTAAAACAGTTGGCTCCTTCTATACTTTCATTGAAAAGTCCAAGAGCGGGTTGATGAAGTTTTTGTTTTATGCTGTTTGTCTGGATATCTTTGAGCATATTTCTGTACTTGAGATTTCCTTTTCACGAGGGTAACGAGTAAGTTTGCTTTGCGTATCTAAGCAGAGCAAATCTTTAAAGGGAAGTGATTTTAAGAGCTTAGTGTAATTCAACAGCTCTTTTCGAAAAAATTGTTCCATCTAGTATCTATGGCCGCTGGCACATTTCTAATGATGCATGTGTGCCGTGGAGCTTCTCATTAGTAGACCTATTTTGAACCCTGTTTAAGCATGTTCCTGTTATACTGCCTCCATTCTGCGCAGTCAGTCCTGGCTTGAAAATTAAACATCTTAAATAGATGTCCGTAGATACATTAGTTTAAGTCTGACAGTACTTTCTAATTAGTAATGTAACAAGCATAAATTTGGAAATCCATAGAATATTAAAATGATGGCTTATGAAATGAAACCTTTTGACTGAAACAAGAGTGTTAAGACTGGTGAAATCATATGCTTGGTAAATTTGAAATGTGCTCAAGAAGAAAAGTTATTTAGGAATATATGTTTTACCTGATTCATGCCTCTTTGAGATCCTTTACACATGAATAAGGTTCACGGATTTTGCTTTGATATTATCCTCAGTTCATCATAATCTCATTGCTTATTTTCAGGTTATAAGCCACAGTATATCCCCAGAATGGGAAGAAGGGTTTACATGGGCCTTTGATGTACCACCAAAGGGGCAGAAGTTACACATCATGTGCAAAAGCAAAAATACTTTTGGAAAGGTAATTAGCTATCACTCTTTGGTGCATTCAGTTCTGAAACCCTCATCTTAAAAGTAATATTCTGTCAAAGCCTGGACTGAATGATCAAGATGACCATCAGTCTCTTATGAGTGAAAAAAATCAAACTAGGTCAAGCAAATAATGTGTCATTTGTGAAATTACTTACGTAATGATTATTGTACCCCTTTTTCCTGCCTGCGGAGAACGAGAAACAGATTGGTAGAATTAGAAAAGCAAGTCCCGACTTTATGCTGCTTTCAGTAGTTTCTGATGTCCAGATTGTGGGTTTTTTCAGACAAGTCTAGGAAGAGTGACAATTCAAATTGACAAAGTTGTGAGTGAAGGAGTATACAGCGGTATTTTCAGCCTTAGCCATGACAACAACAACAAGGAAGGTGGGTCTGCAAGAACACTTGAAATAGACATTACATGGTCCAACAGGATGGCCGAAGAGAACTTGTGAGGAGGCAGCAGTCTGCAAGAATATTTTTGTATAAGCTTGAGTGTAAGCTCGGGCCTGGGCTGCCTTGCAGAAACAAGGAAAAATGATGATGATTGCACGTGTCCCAACAAGAGGATGGATGCCCAGGGTAGGCAGTGTAAGTACACATCTCAGATGTTGAAATGTCCAGTTTTGTAGTTTGAATGTTATATGATGCCTAAGGTGCATGATATCAACTAGTTTCTGGAGGATAACCGAGTCAGAAAAGGAGAAAGATCCCCACAATTTAGGAGCTGTCAAAGTTGTTTAGAAGTTATGATCGATGTACAGGTCAGTTTGTAGATACTAGTAGTAACCAGCTGAGCCCTCTTATGAATCAAATGAAGTGCTGCCATTGTTAATGCAAGAAATGGCTGCACTTGATGTCCATTGTGTTACCTGAAAAGAATCTTTAAAATACAAGAAATGGTTACCATTTCGTACTGTTGAGGCTTTGGGTATTTATCCATTTCTCTTTCGCCTCACCTTTTTAGGCGTTATTGAGCTGGCACTGCTACGATAAAAGGAAGTTGTTGAAAGGGGAACTGCATTCCTAAGGACCAACGGCATCCAGTGTGTTTAGATCATTGAGATTATTTTTTATTTTTATTTTTTCTATCACAAACCTTGCAAGAAGTTATGAAAGCTGAACATCCGAAAAGCTAAACACAGCAAATCCAGCAATTGAGACATAATTAATCTGGAAAATCATGAAGTACTCTTAATGGTTTCCACAGTAGATTTTAGAGATAAATTGAACATCTGCAGATCAATAAAGCAACCCAATTTATCTTCTAATTACCACTTTCATGGACTCATCACTCATGTATGATTAGGTACTTTGGGAGAAAATAACAGAGAAATTAATGCAGGGAACGTAACCATTGCCGTCGACTCTCTCTCTCTCTCTCTCTCTCTCTCTCTCTCTCTCTCTCTCTCTCTCTCTCTCTCTCTCTCTCTCTCT
>JAOWAN010000043.1:6788234-6807450 GCA_028566635.1 Lobelia cardinalis
GATGTCCAACCCATGAGTGATTTTCCCATTTTTGCTATTACATAATTGATATTCCACCTTCCAACTTTTCATGATCCTTTCAACTACTATTCCCTGTTGGGTTTATAAATGTGGCAGTGGTTATGGTTTTATTTTCCAGTTATGAAGCAGTGGAGGAGGGTGAGAATGAGGTAATGGTGGTGGTGGTGGTTGTGTTGAGGTAGTGGTGGTGGTTGGGTGATGATGGTGATTAGGATTATTGAAATTGTAATTTTTATTTAAAAAATTATTACTTTATTTTTTAATAAGTTTTAAAAGTAAGTAATTTTGTTATTTATTTTTATAAATAATGGAGGGTAAACTTGTCATTTTAATACTTTTTCCTCAAATTTGTAGCCACATCAGCGTCATGTCGTCAACGTATGCTGTTAACCTTTTAAATTTGAATGTAGGGACTAAATTAGGTTATAATTGATAGGTTGTGTATTTGATCAACAATATTAATTGGTTAAGGACTATTTATACAGTACATACTTAATTCAGGGACCAAATTGAATCTTTAGCCATTTTTTTAGAGACAAATACAATTGGAGTAATGTTATTTGCACACTCCATTTATGATAAGTTTACACTCTTTTTTTATTTTTAAAAAATATTTTAAATACAAATACTATAGTACCCTTACTAATAATATGAGGTGTTCACTATTTTTTTAATATAAAAAATGTTAAATACATTTATCGTCCTCTTTCCTTTAATAGCATCTCTCACTTCAGCTTATGCCTTGACCAGAACTCTTGAATTCCTCATTAATTCTACCATTGCCCAATCTATTGCGGATGAAGTAGTATCGGTGCTACCCATAAAGATATCCTGCATGCATTAATCCCTTCAAGGCATGTGTAAATATGTATTATTTAATTAAACCTTACAGTAAGTGATCACTACTTATAAATTACCTCGATAATGGCTTTTATGTTGTTGGATGTTATTGGGAAATTGAGACCTTCACCCTCTTCAAGCCTGAGAAGAATATCAAGCAGATACGAGCTCTCCTCTAATTTGGAGTCGATGTTATCCCTTTTGGTTTTTACCAGGATCCCTCTGCGCTCATTGGCACCATTATTTCTGGTGGACATGATATTTAGGGTTCTTTAGAAAGAAAGAAAATGGGAGAATTATTAATCTAGGAGCGTGTAATATTTTTTAAATTAAAAATGAGTGAACATATCACATTATTATTAAGGGTATTATAGTATTTGTATTTAACATATTTAAAATAAAAAAAAAAATGAAAACTTATCATAAATGGAGTGTGACGATACCCTACAATTGCCCTAACCCTAAGTGACAACTCATCATTATTAAGAAGAAAGACTATCAGATGATGTATACCACCATCAAAAGCGCACAACTTCTGTCAGAAAAATTCAGTTACTATCTGATTCTTATCCTGAAACATATCCAGAGTATGAAATCAAAATTTATTTAAAGGGGACATTTTCTGTCCAAACACCTTCAACTTCATCCTATATAAACTTTCTTTGCGCTATTTTTACATGGTTCGAAGCAGGAAGTTCTATATCAGAAATACAACAAAAAGTTAAGAGTTGAAACAGAATAACCACTTTTTGGGTCCTTTGGGATGTTGAAATCATTTCCATCTATGTAAAAGTAGTCAATAAGTGGAGTGATGTTAACCAAAGCTCTCCCCTTTCTTATGTTGCCAAGTACATGAAACAGATTTGCAGAAGTGATAATGAGGACTGCAATGACATCCACACCATTAAGAAAGCTAAACATCGATGGTACTGATACAAGTTGAACCCCCTAAACATCGATGGTATTTATGCAAGTTGAACCCCCAAGGTCAAACGGGAAAGACCATATATTTACCATTCCACAACTTGAAACCTAATAACCATTAAAGCTTCCAACTTTCGAGACTAGAAAAATTCAGAAAACATCTCATGATTCTAGCTGATTCCAGAGGCTATATGCTTATAAGCTCCATCGTTTACATAGTAAACAATTCACCACATCATGAGTACTTCTTATGCGGCAGCAACCATTGCAGATCTAGCTCGTGTAAAAGTAGCAATGAGAGATCCTAGTTGCAACTTGTCATTGCACCCAAAACTCAACCTGTACCTGCACACCAGAACAAATGGCAACAGCAACTCCATCAACTCTTAATTTTACAAAATCATTATAACATCTCTTGGCACTGCATCAAATAATCCTGATGTAAAATTTAAAACATGTACGAAAGAACAAAATCTAGAGGAATTGTTGATCTACACTAGATTTATTGATGTTCGAGAGTTAGCTTTCTAATAACTTGCATGGCTTTCGAATGATATCTCACATTTCTTACATTTGTCAACGAAACTTTGATACGTGAAGGAAACTTTCGTCATGATGATCACTCTCGGGGGAGTGATAATGTAAGCCTTGATATGTTCCAAGCATGGTACATTAGAGGGTGCACGAGAAGGATCTTATTGCTAGCTCTAGGGGTGAGGGAAAGGAGAAATTTTACAAAAAAAGTAACACAAAAATCCATGGATGCATACTCAATATCAGCCAAGTCATTGATAAGATGGATACGAACATCTGCTGGCATCTTGATCCTAAAAACAAACCTGATAAATAAAACTCCTGTAAGATGAGCCAAGCAGAAAAAAGGGAGGAACAAATGTCACCTTGACAATCAGAAATATGAGTACTTACATAGTTACTTCTCTTACAATATCCACTAGGGCTAAACCCTTTCTTGTCTTCATCTCAGTTATTCCTAACTTCGTTAAGTGCCAAGCAATCGAGAACTGGAAGAAATTTATGAGAGGAAGGGGGTAGGGGCGGCTTTCTTGAAAAACATCACAGTTGAGGAAAATAATGAATATGGCAGGATACGTTGGAAACTTGTTGTGAATGACTCATTCAAAAGCCAGTAAGATATCTGCTCAATATCTTTGGGCAATGGATTTCCAGTGCAGAGGTATACAGCTTCTTCTGTTATCTGCTGAGAAGCCATATGCGTTGACTGCACCAAAAAAGATAAGGGAATCAACAAAGTAATATCAACACCACTGAAGCAAACTGAACCATGAAGGTGAGTATAGGAACTCATAATATAAATAAGGAACTACTAGAATGGAAATAATCAACACTCAAAAAGAAACAAAAAGAAAAAGAAATTAAGAAAATAATTGTATTGTAGACACTAATGCAGACGGAATATATGATGATAACTGACCACTCCAGGCATTCACTCTTCCAATAATATTGTTATAGACACACAAATATGATTATTAAGCTGCTATTTGACTACGCAAATTACTTCGTAAGGATCGTCAATACAAAACAGCACAAGCAAAAATTTTGATGAAAATTCTCTTCATATCTCATTCTCCCATATTCAGAATGGTCTCTTCAGGTGTTTGTGAATGAAGCTGCTTGCTTCGGCTTATCAAAATTAAAACACAGATGTCAACTCTACTAGCTGCAAACATTTGGATGCTATAGATTTCATACTATAATATACCAAGTTGGGTGGATTCACTGAATCACCCACAGTACGCAAGAGCTACAAGGACTCATAATTTGTTGTTTGACTAGTCAAATTCATTACTGATAAGATAAGTTCATATCCACATTTATTGTGCGCTTAGTCCATTTGAAATAGTTCCAGGACACCATATAGTTTCATTATTATAAATGTGGTTTCAAACTATTACTCTGTGTTCATGGCTTCGTGCCAGTGTAGATACCCCAATCTCATAACCCTGATGCTACAATAAATTCTAATTCAAAGCACTTTGATAAATTGCCAATTTCTCAGCCCTACCCAAATTCCCGGCTTCCCCAATTTCCTCTCCAAACACTCAGAATCATCAGTGCATGCACCCAAGTCTGTCTCCCCGCCCAAGTGCCCAATTTCCGTGCTGCACCGCCTGATGAAACAGGGTGTGCGCATATGCACCCAAGAATCTGGGCGCCATTTGCCCCAAAAAGCAGAATTTTCCCAATCAAATGCCCAATTTTCACATGCCACTGCTTGATGAAACAAGGCATGCACCAACCAATCTGGTTGCTCCCCGTTTACACCAAAAAGCAGGGATCCGTTTGGAAGGTGTATTTGGTAAATTTTTGGTTTTAGTTTAGGAAGTTTTTTTTTTTTTTTTTTAAGTTTCCTATTTTGCCCTTGATATGATGTTTGAAAGAGATGGAGAGAGAGGATGGTAATTGTGAGATGATGTGATGTTTGATGGAAATGGAGAGAGAAAGAGAGAGGCCGGTAGTTGTGAGTTGATGTGATGTTTAATAGGATATAAAAATAGGTATAGGGATATGTAAAAGTAGTAGGTAGGAGAGAGAAAATATTATTTTTGAAACTAACCCACGGAACACATTTTTAGGAAAATGTCCAAACTTTGTTCCACAAACCAACGAGCCGAAATGGTCCCAGATTTTTCCCTTTCAAATTGTATTCTCTTTTCTCCCCCTACAAATAGGGCAGCCCCCCTCCTTCCTCAACACACAACAATCTAATCTCTCTCACACATTCACATACACACACTTGCACCTAGAAAGTGTATTAGGGTTTCTGAGTTGTTTTGGCACTTTTATGTTATCAAAGTGACTTTGCAGTCTATCAAAGTTCTCTTTGATTTTTATTGCTAGTTAAGATTTGTTCTATTTTATTTTCTAGCCTTGTAATATTTGTGATATTCGTAATACTTAAGTAGACTAAAAGTGACGAACGAGATGTTGAAATTGTCATTTCAACAAGGTAACTTTCTCCAAAATCCTAAATAATTTGTTTTTGTCTTCTACTTTTATTTAATTTGCTTTGTAATATTTTTCATTCAAACAATATAACAAAGAGTGGAACATGTCAGGTTCAACTAGCTTAAACTTCAATGCCCTTCGATGCAGGACACATTGAGAATATGGATAAGTATGATAGGCTTTGGAAGCCTAAGTCCATTGGTCATGTCCAGCCTAATAAGGCCTTGGCAGATTTAGCTTAGTATAGAAGATGAGATCACATTAGTAATAGTGTCAGTAATATAGTTATTTAATAGGACTCTTTTCTTATTTGCTAGCCTAGTCTATAAATAATTGATGTATGCATTTTAATCAGAGTTGAATGACAAAGAATGAGAGCTTGAGTTTGTATTTCTTCCGATCCCTTAGGAGGGTAGGTTCGTCTTCCATTTTAATCAGAGTTAAATTATAAAGAATAAACTTGAGACCTTGAGTTAGTGTTTCTTCCGATCCCTTGGGAAGGTAAGTATCATCTTCTTCTCTTTTTACTCTAATTCTTGCTATGCTCCACATGCCTTCCTCCGTTGCATCAATCAGTATGTCACTAGGGCAAATGAAATCGCCTTGACTTTGTTAGGATTCATCCTCTCAATGAGAAGCAATGTATGTAGCCGATTTGGTGCATGAAACTTGAGCTACAATGTATTTAGTTGGTGAACATTAATCATATGATACATTGTACTTGGTAAGAGACAATGAATCTGAATTTTTTGAAGCATATCAAGGATCAATCTCCCAAGTATAAAAGAGGTTGAGATGGTCTTGGTTGAACACACCTTGAGAGAAGAAGTTCAGATATTGTGAAAAGTGCAATGTAGTCCTGTCAAGGGGGAGAGCAATAGAGAGGTGAGAGTATAATTTCACTATATTTTGAGTGTGGGTGTACAAAGGGCTTATCTGGGTAGGTAAGGGATCTTGTGTTGGTTATAAACATAAGGAAACTTTTTACTGTATTATTCTCAAATTAGTGAAGTTGGTGGCTCTACGTGGAGGTAGGCTGGTATTTGGCCGAACCACATAAATCTCTTGTGTGCTCTTGTTTATTTCCGCCATTTGTTATATAGGCTTCTTCATCTCTACCCAATAAGGTGTCTCCCGAAGGAAGGACGCGCTGGTGTTCCGTGAAGGATGGACGTCCCGGTAGTCCTTTTGTGAGACTAAGGTTGGGGTGTATCTCCGAAGAACGAGATCAAAATTGTTAGCAAAAGTTCGTGCCATTGTTGTGTTTCGCGCTCGAAGGCTTCCGCCGTGCACAACAATTGATATCAGAGCCGACGGTTCATACCGGGTTGCTGCGTGCTTTGTTCGAGCGGAATGGCTGATCTCAACAACTACGGGGTTCAGAGGTTTGATGGCACGGGAAGCTTTACACTTTGGCAGAGAAGAGTAAAAGACGTCCTAGTTCAACGAGGCTTGGCAAGGGCGTTGAAGGAAATGGATGGTGAGTCGGAGAAAATGACGGAAGACGACCGGGAGGATATCAAGGTGTGACGCGAAGGGATTTGGTGGTTCTAGCAGGTCCGAATCCAAGGAACGCGGTAAGGGTGGACGTCGATGCTATAAGTGCGGGGAACAAGGTCACATCAAGAGAAATTTTCCGAATTGGAAAGGGTAAAATATTGGCGACGCGGAGCATTCGACGGGATTAAATGATGGAGAGGTTCTCACGGTCTCTAGAATTGGCACTACTTCTCAAGGGCTGCGAGGAGAGTCATGGATATGACACGCGGCAGAAAATTCCTACTAGAGGTAGAAGAGTGCGGCGGTATATCGTTTGGTGGGGAGTGCAGTCTCTAGTACTCGGACTCTGAGGATTTATTGGAAACGAGGTGCACAAGGTTTCCAAGTAGACGATGGTGAGAGGAAATTCCTGCTAGGAAAGAGGTCGTATCCAGGTCCCTCTTTGGAGCCGACAAGTGATGTCGTCTCGATTTAAGCTGCACATGGATTGGCCGATTGTGAATGAGTGGGTAGGATCAAATTCTTGATTCGGATATGTGTAGCTGGTATAAGTGAATGGCCAATGGTACGTTTGTGGAACTTAGAAACGGGTTATCTTTATTTTTGGCTCTCGTGATGATATTTTTGCTTCTCATGTGTTCGGAGGGGGAGATTGTTAGGATTCATTCTCTCAATGAGAAGCAATGTATGTGGCTGATTTGGTGCATGAACCTTGAGCTATAATGTATTTGGTTGGTGAACATTAATCATGTGATACATTGTACTTGGTAAGAGAATGAATCTGAATTTTTTTAGGGCATATCAAGGATCAATCTCCCAAGTATAAAAGGGGTTGAGATGGTCTTGGTTGAACACACCTTGAGAGAAGATGTTCAGATATTGTGAAAAGTGCAATGTAGTCCCGTCAAGGGGGAGATCAATAGAGAGGTGAGGGTATATTATTTCACTAAGTTTTGAGTGTGGGTGTACAAAGGGCTTATCTGGGTAGGAAAGGGATCTTGTGTTGGTTATAAACACAAGGAAACTTTTTACTATATTATTCTCAAATTAGTGAAGTAGGTGGCTCTCCGTGGAGGTAGGCTGGTAATTGGTCGAACCACGTAAATTTCTTGTGTTCTCTTGTTTATTTCCGTCATTTGTTATATAGGCTTCTTTATCTCTACCCAATAAGGTGTCTCCTAAAGGAAGGACGGGCAGGTGTTCCGTGAAGTAAGAACGTCTTGGTAGTCCTTTTGTGAGACTAAGGTTGGGGTGTATCTCGGAAGAACGAGATCACAAGTGTTAGCAAAAGTTCGTGCCATTGTTGTGTTTCGCGCTCGGCTTCCGCTGTGCACAACAGACTTCACCCCTTCCATATCTTTCTGATCCTTCATATAGATCAGTTTGCACTGATACATCACATCTCTAAAGGGGTTTAGAACAAGGAGAAGAAGAAGATTAATCTAATATTGACTGGTAAATTAACAGAGCTCCCAGAGAACTAGAATACTAGATACCACCCACATAACCTCTGACAGTTCAAAATTCAAAAGGTAACCTGTATTGAAAATGGGGTTCTTAGCTAACCCAATAGTCTTGTTACTGCTTTGACCCATTTTCCCCAATTTGTGGATCCCTCTCCAAAAATAAGAAAACAAGCTGCAGGCTACTAGGCTTACTAGGCCTTTGTAAAATATGAGCTCATCTTTTACAAAATACACAAAAAATATGCGAGAGTTTAGAACCTGCAAAATGTTTAAAGCCTTTCTCATGTCACCATTGCTAAGCCGTACAAGTGCTGCTAAGCCTGTCTCAGATACATCAAGCCTGGTTCAGAAAAATTGACATTATGAGAAAAGAACCTATGCCCAATTTGAACCCAAGGACCAGACCTCTTAATATGTATGAAACTAAGTATAGCAATAGGAAATAGTTACTAGCTATCTACTATCATCCATGACCATGCACTCAGAAGATGTAACTTTTCCCAAACCTTGAGCTTGCTACTAATCTCAAGGGCATATACGACAAAAATAACAATTGTTGTAACCAACTCTAGTGATGGCATTGAAATATAAAATCATGAGATCTCTTGGCATATCCTCCAAAAACCAAAGTTGTGATTAGGAGTCCTGCATATCAATTCTATCTGTTTTGGTTTTAAAAAAAAAAAACTTCATTATTTTGAGGTTGAATCCCAAATTTATGAAATGACTTTTCCAAGAAGATATTGTATGGGCGGCTTAAAACATAGTCTTGAGGGAATTGAAGTAGATCAGACAGTTGTTTATGCTTCAGAGGAATGCAACGGTGTGAAGAGTAAGTTCCAAGCAGGTGGTAAAATAGAAAAGTGGAACCTTTTCCCAGAACGGAGGGAGTATCAAAGAACAAGCTAACATCACTAAATGGGGAAAAGGGGCTGATGAACAGGAGATGGTGATATTCATCCTTCATGAAATTGTGTTGATCAGCCAGAGACGTGGGTGTGATTAGTAAACTATCCATAACACAATGATGCATGAACATGCTTCAACCATAATCTTATAAATTACCACATGCCAGTCAAGAGGTAAACTAGATCCACATACTTAATACAGGTTCACCACTCATTAAAAGAAACAGAAGCAAAAACAGATTCTTCAAGTCAAGATGTGACTGCAAGAACCTGAACTCCCCCCCCCCAACACAAACATGCGCAGAAAATGATATATGCCCGCACACGCACGTAGAAATAATAAGCCCAAAGTATATATTTCACTTACCCTTCAGCCTCAATGACATGTTTTAGTCGTTCAGCAACATGACTAGCTTCGAGAGGCGCAAACCGAAATCTTGTACATCTTGATTGTAGTGCTGGAATAATCTTATTGACATGATTACAGATAAGCGCGAACCTAGTGTTTTTAGTGTATTTTTCTATAACTGTTACAACATGGCATGAAACAATAGATGCATCAACCAAATTGAGTATAAAGTTGAATTGTTGAGATTTTAGGAAAACTGTGGTTCTTACCTCGTCGAAGAGCAAATTGAGCATCCTTTGTCATTGCATCTGACTCATCCAATAGAACCAACTTCACAGAGACTTTTGCGCTGCAAAAAAAGTAAAACTTGGTAAATATACACCAAATAAGAGTTATAGTTTCTGCCAATCTCACTTTCATAGGTCACTAAACTTTAACGGCACTAAACCATAACTCAAGCCAATTTCCCTTAGAATGATGATGTAATAATCTTCTATAATTATGCAAATTGAATATTCATTCAAACCAAAAATATTTCTTATCCCTGAAGCGCAAATACAAAATCATGCTTCAGCCTTGTTCCTGGAAAGGGAAAATATCTATTCTTATTTGGCCTTCAATTATAATTATAAAGCAGCCACCGAAAGGCTGCCATTGTGAAACAATTGCTTTCATATAAAACAGATTGGAGCCGAGCATAACCATATCAGTTTCCTAGCGGCAAAATGTAACGTCAGCTTATGGACACTCATTGAAGATGCATCCATTTTGGGGATTTGCTGGAACAGACAGACCAGGAGCTAGACCCACATGGCTAACACTTTTAAGACTCGAGGAAACATTACAGAAGATGGTCGAATGTGTGACAATTTTCAGAAACAAGCTCACATTGTGAATAAAGTAAAGCAGGACTATAGTTTACAAGAAATTTAATGTATACATCCTATTATGTCCCCCACCCTCGATCAACAATGTGGCTTTAAAAGATGGGGTAAAACCCAAATCCAATCTGCACGGATTAACCCTTTCCAATTGCCTCCAAATTCTTTCTCCCTAAACCGGTTGTTTCCTCCCTCGTTTCACAGGCAAAGTGAAATTAAATAATGTCTTGGTTTTCTTTTCTCTTCATTTTTCTAATTTGTGAACAACTTCGAATGCGGATTGAAGGATCAACTGGTGGCCTCGGGAAGTGACTTGACTGATGGACACGCAGGACTGTGGATGACATAATCGCCCTATTAGATAATCAGAGACGGCAGTCAGAGTGGGGAGGATGATCATAAATCACAACCAAAACTAAAATCAACATAGAAACTATTGAAAGGAACGTTAACAGATCGGAGACAGTTACCCAGAGAAACAATGGTGAAGAAGAGATAACTGGCCATTGGATTGTTTCGTAATTGTCGGTAACAGACACTACGATTGAAGCCGAGAAGATGACCAGTGAATAAAAGTGGATCAGGCAAAGAAAAGAACAACCATTGAACATGAGCAACAGGCAAATCCCGCAATTTTGTTGAAATTTGAAACATAAAAACAAGAAAGGAGCGTACAACATCAATTTGCTAAGGTATTGATCAATGTGGCAGTATTCGGATTATTGATTTAGTTCAATGAAGGTAACCGCGGGCCGCAAGTAATACCTAAGTACAATATTGACAAAGTGGAAGCTAATTGATGACGACAGTGATAGCAATTGTGACTTGAGATTGTCACGGCAGGTAGCAATTGAAACTAGCCGTGGTTAGGGTAGAACATTGATTATGAAACTACAAAGTTAAGTTTAATACCATGTTGAAATATGTATATAAGAAAAGATATTGTATATATTTCTGTATTTCTCAACTTGATTTACGATGATATTGCGTATCCTATTTATACAAGATAATACATTAATTAGTATCACAAAAACAGTGGTACGAACATAGATGAAGCATAACTGATGGAGGGTTGTTGTGTGTAGGCGACGGCTTAGCAACACATGCCAACGAAGAGCAGCAGTAGGGGAACGAGTACCACTGCTAGTCTTGGCTTTAACACCTTCAAAAACTTTCACTTCAAAGATTAATTAAGCTTACAGAACCCACAAAGTTCTAACTTGTGATCTCATATATGAAATAAGCAAGTTATAATACACTCAAAAGTGTTTGAACCTTTTAATTTTTCCCTTCTTGAACAGGGACGCTATGAGCAAAACTAAAGTAATTCCAAAAAAAATTAAAGAGCTTTAACTCAAATGGTATCCCTTCTCTTCCCTGACGTGAGGTCAGGGGCTCAACTCCCCTCGGGGTCAACACCGGAGAGAAGCTATTATCTTGTCGAATATACCTTCCGCCACTTGCTCTGAGCTTGAAAACCCTGTTCGTTGCTTTGGGCTTTAACCCATCTTTACTATATTTGTAAGCTCTAATTACTAGTAAATATTAAGGGTTGGGGTAAAGCCTAAATCCCGTCCAACCTTATTACAAAAGCAAGGTATACAGCATAATCGTTTGGGATACTATAAGGAGCATTCTCCAAATTCTTGCAAACCTTATGGCAAGTACCAATGATGTTCAGAAACAACTAGTAATTACAACTAAAACAAACAAATATTTGACAAAATATTATATGAAATGAGGGACACAAGGAAGTTTTTTACCCAAAGGAAAAACTTTGAGTACTAGCGAAGTCCTGAACCTGTTGCCTCACAACGTCGATACCGCGTTCATCCGAAGCATTAAGCTCCAAAACCATATTGTGCATCTGTGACCCATAAAGCTTCCTAGCCACAGCGAGAATCGTTGACGTTTTGCCGGTACCAGGAGGCCCATATAGCAGCAAATGAGGCATTTTGTTCTCGCTGGTAAGCCTATCAACTGTTCGACAAATTGTTTAAAAGAAATGTACCAAAAAATGCAAAAAGAAAAAGAAACCGTAGAAAGAAGAAGAGTAATTACTGGTGTCGATGATGTCGCGATGAGCAGCCACGTCGGCGAGGGACTGAGGGCGGTACTTTTCGACCCATGGAGTCGCTCTGGTGTCTGGAGGGACGCCGTCGGCGACAATTACGCCTTTGCCCTTGTTGATGGGTTTGAGAGAGTGGTTGTTGTCGTCTTCGTCGCCGTCAATGTCCATTACAGTGATTACATCTGCCATGGCTTTGGATTGCCTAAAGCAATTTGTTCTTCGTATACAACGATTTGCGCGGGAGAACGGGACGGAGAGAGTTTATGGCGCCAAATACGTTATTGAGGCAGAAGGGTTGAGTATACTCGTCAATCCCGCCTTTTCATGTTCTTCTAGGGTTATAAATTGGAAAAATACGCCGAATATCAGTTTTTGCGGTTCACTACCACTCGATATAAAATTTCAAGAAAATTGCTCGCGTGGCATTAGCATATGATATATATCAGGCCATTATACCCTTTTTATATATTAAAAAAAAATATGAGAGTGGTTATTTGTAAAATACATAAAAATTTAGTTTAATAAACAAATTTTAGTAATAAAAATAATATTCGTTAAAAAGTCTTCTTTACTCTTCAAAATAAAAAATAACAAAATTTCTTGTTGATCAAGATCAGAACACGATCAAAAACGGAAACAACAGTCAGCTATTCCAAATTAACGAATATATTACTTATTGTGAGAGAGGGATATACAAATATGAGTGTTTTAAATTTAGTAGAATATTTAAAAAAATGTATATTATATGTAATTGTTTATTATATACTTAATACTTGTGAACTTTGTAAATAATGGCGAAATAATCTTTTTGTTCCCTGAGCTTTGACCCAGTAGACGATTTAGTCCCTAACATTTATTAAAGATGATTTAGTCCCTGACCTTTCAATATCAAGGGCGATTTGATCTCTGCTCTAATTTACCATTGAGGTTTTTCCCACACCTAGATGGATATTGAAATTAGAGCAAGGATCAAATCGCCATTGATATTGAAAGGTCAGAGACTAAATCGTCTTTAACGAGCGTTAGGGACTAAATCGTCTACTGGGTCAAAGGTCAGGGACCAAAAAGATCATTTTGCCTGTAAATAATAGTTCCCAAAAATATTTGCCATCAAGTAAGACATACATAGTTATCAATACCCTCTTCTCCTTTCTTCTCTTTTTGCCAATCCCTCATTTTCATCGCCATATTCACTCTTACCCCTTTTTGCAATTTTTTTTTTTGGACCCAACCCTTTTGACGACTTCTCCACTTTCCCGCTCACCTTCTCCCCAAACTTCTGCGCAATGGCCCTCTCAATCTTCGAATTATAATTAGAATATGAGCTCTCACTTTCTTTCTCCAAACTCTCTTTTGAACTCTCACATATATTGATCGTTCCCTTTCGAACTCCTTTCAACTTACCAGGCATCACGGTAGTCTCGACAACAGTCGAATCCTTATCCTTGTCATCCTCAATACTCAAAAAAATCATGCACTAAAAAGCAAGGTGTCCAACCCCCCGACACCTTCTATAACATCCACGAGCCTCAACGGCATTAGACCCACTAATTCGGACAAGTGCAAGCAACCCTTCAAAACTAGCATAGACATTCTCTTCGTCCTACTCGGCAGCAAACGATGACTAAGTTGAGCAAGGAAGGTGATTTCTTGGTATCATCCTTATTAGGAGCATAAAGCTCATAACCCAATAGCACATTACCAAATACCATAGTTTTGCAAGGCATAATTAATGTGAACCCGATTGTTCGCGAGCATTCGAACCTTACTTCCTGTAGCTAGCATCTTCAAATCGGCCGAATTATTAAGTATGGAACCAATGTTAGGTTCAATTGTTGGTTTAAAAAAAAAGGACAAATGGGGTATTTGCTTCGAATGTAATGGGGACATGGGGGATTTGCTACGAATGTAAAATCCTAATTTAACTTTGTGAATAATTTATGGGATTTAATTCCCAAATTGGATCTAATTTGGCATAGGAATTCTGTGCCTAAATGAAGCTTATGGCTTCCAGATCGTTCAGTCACGATGCAACATTCAATTGGTGGCTAGAGGGTTGACCGTGAGGTGGCGAGCTGTGGTTGGAAGCTGATGTGTGAGAGAGATGAGAGTGGCAAGTGGGAGATAGCTGGGACCGCATAGGTGATGTGGCAGCGCAGGATGGACGGCTGGAGAAGGCTTGCCGGGCGCGTGGCTTACACACGCTACAGATGGGGCATGAGCGTGCGCGTGGAAGCGCACTAAGGAATTTGTTGCTGCTTTTTGACGCTTAAACCCCTTGATCCGTTAACCTTCTAACGACTGTTAGTCATTCCCTTATAAGATGTTGATTAGTTGCTCGGATGACTAACGAGACTTCACGACTCTTGCTCCGGATCATGCAAGAATTTCAAATATGTAATTTTTGTCCGAGAATAACGCAGATTTAATTGTTTAAGCTCCAAGTCCCTATAATCAACAAAAACACTAAAACATTAAATTACAACAAAATGCTCGAAATTAGCATTACTTATGAATGAAAAAAAGTCATAAATAAGTGTATGAAATACACTAATCAAACTCCCCCAAACTTAATATTTTGCTAGTCCAGAGCAAAAATCAAAATAAATATACCACTAAACATGAAGACTCTAAATATAATACACCGACTCAATAAAAACTACGACCGACACTTCCTGTGCTCACAGGTACTCTCTAGAATGTTTATCACATATCAGAAATCATACAAATAATATAACGCATACATGCATCATTACCTAACACCATTGTCATCAAATACTCACCATGTGTGTCACCAAGTCAATGATACATATAAAAACTATGTAGCTGTACACAACACACACAACCAAGCATGACTTCACCTCTCAATGGATTCACTCAAATTTTGGCACTCAAGATGTTTAGACTTGTCAAAAATCATCTCAAAGAGTCGTCAATCATGTTATTGTTCATAAGTTGCCATTAACTAAACTACATACTTTTATGTCATGCAACAGTTGATTCATTCGCTGCAAAAAGGGTTGTAATATAACTGGAGTTGGGGTTGTAATGTGGCAAAAGAAACAGAGATAGACAAATGCTAGAAACAAAATATGAATCAAGCGAACACGAGATATCAAATACAAAGAGACTCAGCAAAAACCAACATGGCAATATGACTCTCGTCATGATATGCCAACTGAAAAACTCTCGGATACATAATATCTCACTCATGGGCGAATATAAAGATTATGCCCCTCACAGTTACACTTTCCATTTCATCTCATATCAATACGGCATTTTGCCTACTTTCTTTCTTTCATCACAACTTTTATTTTTTCTATGTAGATATTTTTTTCCCTTTTTTTTGCATTTTTTTTTCAAGAGGTAGAGTACAATAATATAAACTAATCCCCAAAGGCATCACATATTTCCCTCAAAACTCCCCCAAACTTGAGTTTTGTATCAACTAACATAATCCCCGGTCTCATACTCATCTCATCAATTGATCTACAAATAGAACATGTATGATGATAGGGCTTATGAAAGAAAATGGCATATTTTAGGCTCAAAGGGTATTCTAAAGGGATAATGTAAGCATAGGTCGAAAGGTATGATGGTTGGAATCTGACTCAGATGAAGAAGGAGCCGAAACTGCAGACTTTTTGAATACGCTGATACTGATGATTTTTAAGACTCTAATCTAGATGTAAAGAATCCACACAAATATGTGATGCATAAGTACATTGGAAGCTTGTATGGCCAAGTAAATCCCACTCAAAGTACTTCAAAAAGTACTCGAAGCAAAGATCCAATCAACCCAGTGAAAAGCCCCAACAAATCATCCACTTACACACCAAAGAATCACACACAACCAAAGTCTTAAAAAAATCCATTACTCCCATTCTCTGACTACGAAAGGCCTGAACCTGAAGCTTACCTCACACCTGCTGCTGCTGGTTCTCAAAAAATAGCAAGTGTTCTCTCTAAAGCTTCCTCTAATGACGAATTTACAAGAGAAGACATGCCACTTATCATGAACGAAATGTTAAAGATTATGAGGAACTCAATAAAGTTCACATTGTCTTATCCGACAACTTCAAATCTGTCACTGCCAAAAATCAGACAATAAAGGCCGAGATCATTGTATTGAGATGCCTTAAAGAAGACTTCAACAAGCTTAAAAGTGAAAAATGAAAGCTTAAGCTTAAAGCTGAAGACATGCATGGCCCAAATTGGAGAAGTGATTTATAGAAACAGCTTAACAGCAACTGTGGAAAGATTCGCCAAGCCTCAATCCGCAATGCAAACTATTACTGACATATAGAAGATATTCGGAGATAAGAATGCTAATGGAGTAGTGTGTGAGTCTTGTGATCGAAAACAACATACACGCTCGATCAAAGAAGGAGTAACAAATGTTATAGTGCGATAGAAGCATAGAGCATGTGTTAGGGTTGTCTTAGTTCTACGGGCTTCAAGGATTTTCTGTGCACCTTCTACTACCGTGACCTTCAATGTTTAGAGAAATCGGAGAACACTGTGGTATACCTTCTGCCAGAAAGATTAAGTGCATCACTGTTTAACAGACAACTGCGAGAATATGAATTGATGTTTACGTGATTTGATAACATGAATGATAATTAATGGTGGACTCCATGAACTTAGATCTCTAGAAACTACTGTTTTACATCAGTTTACGATATCTTATTTATTCTGAATTCAATATTATTCCTACTAATTCACTTAATTCAAGTCCTCGGTGGATCGACACCCTATTTACCGTTATCTGCATTAAACTAGTTAGTTGCAGTACTAGTAGTACGTAGGTTTATTATTATTCTTTTTTGAGCACATGCGATAGTGCGATCACTACCCCACCCAATCTCTCACTCCATTTCGTTCCTACTCTTTTCCCCTTTTCCCCCATCACTACATGCCCAACAATTCTTGCACACATAACTTAAGCATAATGAACTTGGGGAAGAGATTTCAGTTTTTTGATGGATTGAACATTTGTTTTGTCCAAATTGAATGGGTGTACTCTGCTCTTTCTAAATTAAAGATTTTGGGTCATTTAGTCGTTCTTTTCTCCGTTTCTCGAATAGGTTTTCAAGATTTGATTTTGGGCTGTTCTTTTTTCTCGATTTGTGATCATTATTTTTCTTGGTTTCTCGAATATGAACCGTGATTTTGGATGTGGATTGTTGGGTATTTTCTTCTTGATTTATGGGTTTCCTTATTGGATATGTCCCTTTGATTAATTTTTTGGTGGTAGGGGGTTTGTTGTTGTTGGTGGTGGTGGTTAGGTTGAGGTGGTTGTGGGTGAGAGGGTGGTGACGGTGGGTGAGAAGGAGGTGGTTATGGTTTCATTTACAAGTTATGGAGCGGTGGAGCGAGGGAGTGAGAAAGAGGGTGGTGTTTATGAGGTGGTGTTGGGTGAGATAATTTAGATGATAGATGGTTGGTGGAGATAGCGGTTGTGGTGGTGGTTGGGAGGATGAGGTGGAGAATACGAAGGAATGAGAGAAATATTTTATGAATTGGATTAATTTTAGTATTACATAATTATAGAGGTTATAGTAAGGGGTATTTTGGTCTTTTCAATATATATGTTAGTATATAACGAGCACCCTAATAACGTACATACCACAAGTACGTTATGCCTTACAAAATATAACAAATGGGGTACATGAGATTTTTCCTACTTAACCCAAAAAAATATTACGCAAGAAGCAATAACCGGTCATGTATACCTCAGAGTAGGGATGCAATGGTTCAGTTTGGGGTATAAATCGCAAGTCGAACCGCACCCTATCGATTTAAAAAATGTTAAACTTGAATCGAACTGTAAAATTAAAAAAACGAACCGAACTGAATTGATAAATCGCGGTTCGATTTGATTCGATTTGGAAAAAAACTTGTATTTTTACAAAAAAAATTAAAAAATATATAACATAAAATTTATAACAAAGAGTTATTTTTTTTAAACACTAATATTGTATGATCATAATAAAAATTGTAAAATAACACAGTTATCTTATTTGTACATAATAATTAGCACAATACAACTTAAAAATTACATAATTTATAAGTTAATTATAATACAATTAAATTTAAGTTAAAATATAATTATTATTCTATCTATATAATAATAGATATTATTTTGATTTATTGATTTGATTTTTAAGTTTTTGTAATGATTATATTAAAAGTAAGAGAGATAGAGAGAAAAAGTGTGGGATCAATGAGAGAGAAAAATAAAAAATCAAAAAATTTGGGTGAAAATCATCCAGAAGAACACAATCTAATTTATTTGTACAACTAAATTATTTGTTCTCCTTTGAATACCTCAGAAGGAAAAGGTAATTTCTTTTGCTCAATCCAACTAATTTTGATTCCCGTTTTCTTTTCTTCATGGCATTCATTATTTTGAATATTTAATTTTTTGATTATATGATTGCTCAAACATTTAGGTTGTGTTCTCCTGGGTGAATCACCCAGGATTTTTGATTTTTGATTTTTCTCTCTTATTGGTCCCACACTTTTTCTTTCTATTTCTCTCTTACTTTTTACTTCAATTATTACAAAATCTCAAAAACCAAATCAATAAATCACCCATCCAAACGCAACCTTATTTTCTCACGCCGGCAGACAACGAATTAGAATGGTGATGATTACAAGGTCCATGACACGGAAGAAGGTTTGTTCTTTCGTTCGTTCTATTTTATTTTACTGGTAGAAAGAATATAAACAAAAATACATCTTTCAGTTTCAGATACAGGAGTGATTGATTGCTACACTTCTGGCAAACTTAATTACTAGTCCCAATTTGTGGGTGGGTAAGCTTATATATGCCCAAATTCAACCGTAGCTTTTTTTGATTGCATAAATAATAACCACCAATTAAAGGCAGATGCTTGAAATGTGACACCTCCTCCTCCTGCTGAGGTTTTCCGATTCCACCCCTCACATGATACTTGCTAACTCTTTGATGTCAAAGTTCAAATAATTTGAATATTTGTTCAACTTTAGTTTTAGCCAAAAAGCAATATCTTCCCAAAGTGTATTAATCATCCATCTACATGCAAATTGAGTTTAGTTAGCCTTTGTTCGTTCCTGGCACTTATATAACTTATATGCTATTTTATTTTGCTGACAACTCCTCTTCCTCTTTTTTTTCCTTATATATCTTTTTGTTGCAAATAATCGTGTTATAAACAGTTGGCCAGATGTACGGCAGATCGGATAAGCATACTTCCAGATGAAATCCTTAGCTCGATTCTGTC